>VBVR01003439.1:0-17264 GCA_011638315.1 Tetramorium parvispinum
AGCAGTTTTTATTAAATAAATCTGTATTGAAATTATATATTTTTTGTCCATTTTGTAAGCGGCCTACATTCTGAACGCAACTTACGAACGCGTATATAAAAAATATGAATAAGAAGTTGAGCCCACATTGTTGAGAAACAGCTGCATTTTTAGGAAGATAGTTTACAGTTAACAAGTCCGACAAGAAATTAAAAACCTTTTGTAAAATTGTAATACGAAAATTTCAATTGAAATTATGTCCAACAGTTTTAAACTAATTTCTATAAGTAATTTTATTTATCGGAAATAGCCTATTACAATAGAATAGTGCTTTTAACGCCATGTGCTTCGCGATTTGTGAAAGCCAAGCGGAATTGAGCTGAGAGGCAGCGCAATTATTCCCGAGAGTGAACGTAAATGAGGAAAAATTGCGGACTTTTAACTAGACTAATTAAGCTCTCAAACGTGTGGTTACGTGGTAGTGCATGTTTGCGTCACGAACGAAGAGCGTCACTTTATAATTTGCATTTAGCTCATCCTGCATATCGTGGAAAGTGATTAAAGCTCTTTGGCACTATTACACAATGTTTTTCTGTTAAGCCCCAAAAATATCGCCAATTTTATTCTACTATTAAAATGAATTTTAATATTAATTTTAAAGTTGTTTCAATTAATTTTTCACAGCCATTTGTTACGACATGTATTTTACGTGTATATACTTCTTTAGCTCTTCTATTTTATATACAGAAGACTACGCGCGCACAATATTTATATTGTTTGACAATCCAGTTTTAAAACTCTCTTTGTTGTACTTTCACAAAACATTTTAAGGGAAATATTTTTAAAATTTCAGACATCGCCGGTGGTTATTTGTGCTTCATCATCAGCATTCTGGGGATCGGCGTTGTTACAGCGATAATCGGCGATGTCGCCTCGTATTTCGGGTGCACTTTGGGTATCAAGGACTCTGTCACCGCGATTGTTTTCGTCGCCCTCGGTACCAGCATTCCCGGTAAGTATCCAAAAAGGGGAATGATGTATTAGGAAAGAGAGTAATATTGGAGGTGAGAGCATAAATAAGTGTTAGAGAAAAACGACCAACTTATTTTCCACATTAGTTTAACTTTGCATTTCGCATTGATCGCATTCCACTTATGACGTTCCGCTATATTACAGCAGGCTTTTGGAATTAAATGAGGAGAGCAATGGTAATTTATTGCACTTGATCTTTGTGTCCAGGAATAATGGCTGCCTATGTTTCTTCCTATATCGGGTGAAACGTTTAACACCATAAACTCGAGTTAAATATACTTTCTTCTTCTATACTAACGACTGTAAGACTTAAAAAAAATTCCATTGTAAAAATTGCAATTTTGTAAATATACTTTGTGCAATTTATTGCAATACTGTTATAAAATTAAAGTAACGACGTTAAAATGTTCATTTTTAGAAGACTTAGTAACTGTAATAACGTTGTTACTGTAAATATATTTATTTGAGGAATTACATAATATATTCAGAAGGTCAAAAAATATACCAAACTTCTCTGCTCTTCTCTGAAATTAAACTTGATATACTTACGTGGGAGAAAATGATATACAGAATCTTATTTCATTTTTTATTCTACTGGGTTCCAATATTATTGTAACCGTGTGTTGGGATTTTTCATTTCTTTGTTTTTATCAAATTTCTTCGCATTTAACATTGTAATTTACAAGATTGTATCTGGTTGCTGCATTCTAGTTAATATATTTTATGTTAGACTTTTAAATACTTCAGATTCCAAAGTTTATTTAAAATATTTTATATTTTCTATATTTTCCTCGAACAAGGAAAAGAGAAAAAGAAAGATAACTTAAAAAACGCAGTTTTTAATAATCTAACAGTTTGAAAGTCAATTATGCTTTATTGCATCAATAACTTTATGAAAAATCAGAGCACACATATATTTACAGAATTAGTTATCTAAAAAAAAATTTCAGAAACAATTATCACCTGACCTTTATGTCTTTTGCTATTTTTATTCACGAAATTCACGACAAGGGCATTTAATAAATCACTTGAGTGGGCGTTATCAAAAGCTATTAAAAGCGTAACGACTGCCTCGTCATTTCGAGTTTCTGGGTCAATAGGTTACATTCAAAATTTACACCTAAAACAACGGTTCGAAATTGATTATCCCAAATATGTTCATTAAATCTTAATGTTCAGTGAATGCAGTTCCTCCATTTTCGATACGAAGAAAACACTTCTAACTATGATAATTTTAATTGTTAATTTAACTTGCAGACTAAACATATTCCAGCACTCCCATATTATAAACTTTTTTAAAGTTAGATTTTAGCCAAAGCAGTGAAGATAAATAATTTTATTTTCATTGTAACGTACGCCTTTATTTTTACTGTAACTTTGTTTTTATTGCCCGCGGAATATAAAACCTGTTTTTGAGCGAAAACAGCTGAGCATACAGAAAAATTCAATAAACACGGTATAAATATTATTTTATATTCTAACACGTTCAGAAATTTTAATACATTTCAGAAATATTTTTTTCATATTTTTAATTGTAAAATTTCTTACGGAGATTGATATTCTTCAATTTTTATTGCAATCGTCGCTTTATGTACGATGATAGTATAAATTTTTATTCTTTTTCTTTTACAAATAACATTTTATATCGCGGCTTTTTGAATTGCATAAACGAATAGATATTTCGAAATTATTTGTTCTAAAAAAACTGGTCGCGCCACATCGACTGAATATCGATGAGATTTACATGACGCACGGCTTCTTGGCTGGATTACTTAAAGGCTATTGTGCTCTTCTTCTATACTATGTATGTGTGTTACTTTCCTCTTAGAAACTTCACAAGTAACTTTCTTCTCCCAGGACCTCATCAATATTTATGCCGGAGGGTACCTCCGATCTTCCAAAGTACCGCTCACCAAGATCGGTTTGGCTATCTTCCGTATCACTGACAAAAAAACAAGAGAGGATTTATTTAGAATACTTGTATAGGGTGTCTCCAAATTGCACAGAACATGTAATCAAGCGACAATTATTGCACTGAATCACGCGTAACGAATTGCAAGGCAAACCACATATCTACACGAAGTCAAATTCTTTTTTACGTTTAATTAATACAATTCAATCTTTTTTTAATGCTGATTGAATATGAACTCTACCGAATAATCATTGTCCAATTGGAAAATATTACAGGAAAATCTATCAATCGCTTATCGAGGTTATTGCCACAAATTCTATTTATCCAAACTCTATTTCAATCAAATAGTGATTGATCGTTATGAACAGTTTGTAAAGTTTGTAATTATTAATTAATAATTAATAGCAGGTATTTTATTCATTAATTACTAAAACAATCATTAAGATAATTAATTACTGCTTCATGCTAATGCGAGACGAGGTAGCATTCACGCTGGATGAATTACTGAGCATTACTACTGCTGCGACAGCCAGTAGTAAATACCGAAGGTATACGCCGAGCGTAAGCTTAGCATAAACAATCGTCCTCGCTAATTCGACTAATTAATTATCGTATTGTCGGTACATACAATAGCAACGTACAGAATAGTAACGACGCAGAGTTAACGGAAGATGAAAAATTACAGACGATGTAGCAACAAATCTAAATCTTACCAAGTACATGTTTCGTTGTATAAATAATTTTTTTAACAACGTGCTAAAAGTCTCGCTTGTTTCTGTTAGGGAAATTTTTAAGAAAATATTTTCTCGAACGTACGATTTTCCAGCAAGCCTTTGGACAATTTTCCTCGACATCTGTACCGACGTATTACACAATTTTGGATACCGTCGTATTTGCGCGCGAGTTTGGAGCGCACGTTTTACCACGTTATTATTGAAACACCACGTTTCACATATGTGCTCTGCACTACGGGATTTTCTTACTCTCGCTGTGCAACAACTCGCTGTGTACAGCTCGCTACGCTCAACTCCACCGAGCGAACTTACGCTGCCATAAACTGTAAACTGGTACAAGCCGCATATGCCATTACTGCAAATCGCGTCCTGCAGTACAACGGCTCTAAGTGCAGTTGACGATCTTTGATTCCCGACAGAATACGTACTAAAAACCCACTTTGTAACTTGCGTGGGTCACACATGCGGCGCGCTGACGTGATACAGTTTTATCTCTACATAACACCGCGAATGAAGCATTAAACTTGCGGGTAAATAAAAAGCGATATTACCTGAATAAACCTTGGGCTCGCAAACCTTGACCGGCGAGGAAATGAATTTTTCAGAATAGATGGAATGACGAAATTGAAAAATATTTCGATCTGACTGCTAAAAGCAGAACAAAAACGTTCGATGTATAATCATGTATCTTATTATAACAGTTACTAAAAATTCATATTACGTTAATTTACGCATTGTGAACAGCCCTATATTTTCAAAGCCCTTTTTACTTGTTAAGTTGAAAAATATGACATTGTAACTATTAAAAATTTACTCACTTATATCACTTTATGTCTAGGAAACTATAAAACAATGATAAACTTTCAATTTCTTTATGTCCCCTACGTAAAATATTTACCATCGCGTATCTCTACATTGAAACTGATAAAAGGTACAAACTTCATAAAAAGAGAAGAGAAGTACATGAAGTGAAGTTTGAATTATATGATTTATTTTTTATTATTTCTTTATAAAAAAAAATCACTCTTTTCGATTGCACTAAAAATAATTTATTAGTCATTTTATTAAAAATAAAAAGAATTACACAAATAATCTGAAAGATGTTAATGTAAATCGCAGTGTTCGTAGTCGCATTGATAGCCTCGTGCACGTTACTCATCAAAATAACAAAGACTCCGAATGCACGGAATTATTTCAGACACGTTCGCGAGCAAAGTGGCCGCTTGCCAGGATAAGTATGCCGACGCGAGTGTGGGCAATGTGACTGGAAGTAACGCGGTAAACGTCTTCCTGGGAATCGGCGTAGCGTGGAGTATCGCTGCCATCTACCGTGCTTGCCGCAATGAACCGTTCCTTGTCGAACCTGGCAAGTAAGTAAAAAAAGCAATTACAAATATCCGATATCACAAAAGTACAAGATTTACTAAGTACTCGCATTCGAATCCGTGAACATTCTTAATTCTCGAAAGCACATTTAAAACATGCTTGTTCTAAAGCCTTCCATTGCAATAGATGATAAAATAGTTATTCTTTATTACCTTTAATAATTTCTTATAATATTTTTATTATATATAAAAAATTGATCTTAATATGGTTTATCACACAAATTTGGATTAAATTGATCGCGTTTGATGCGTCTTGCCGAAGAGACCATCATTTCATCTGAACATTTATTTCTCTCGTTACTTTCCTTCCTACGTAACAAAAATATATTTGTATGGAGAAGTGTGTATTTACGTCACTTAAATTAACAACAAAATTGTTTTCCAATTAGTAAGTCATAATCCGCGAGAGCGTTTTCCGCACACGGCTAGTTCGAGATCCGTACGGTATCGGATATGGCGCGATGACACGGAACGAGATAACGTTACGTCAGATTAAGTAAAGCGTGACCTCGATAACTAACCATCATTTCCCATTTACGATCTCGTTCGTGAAACTATTTCTAAGATATTTGGTCGAAGCATACGGTGACAGCAACTTGGCTGACGTCGCGTCGCCCTCGCGACGACGACAGTTAACGGGGCTGCCATTGTTCCGCGCTACGAAATTGCCGTCAGTGAAATTTCAAAGAAAGTACTCGAGAGATCGGCCGTTTATACACACCAATAGACCCTCCATGTGATATTAAATCGATCGCTGCCCTGGAATTCGTATAATTTCTATTAGTACAAAAAGAGAATGATTGTGTCTTATATTTTTTAACATTTTGTGAGCATTTATTGTGAGAAACAATACTGTTGGAATAATATTAAAAAATTGTGAAAAAAATGACATTATTTTATGGCGTGCAATATTTTACGTTGACACTGTATCCTATTTCACGAGGATTTCGACGGATTGCCGCCCGCAGGATGGGGTGTTGAATGCGAACGACCTCGTGTCAGATGATACTGGGTTCTCCAGCAAGGATACGCCGCAGGATATTGTGTTGCACCGTATACGATACTTGTTGGAACGATTGGAATTCTAGGCTTAGTTTCTGCGAGTGCATTATGGTTCAGAGTGCATTACAGTTCACTTCCTTTAGATAAATAAGCAAAACGGAGATTTAAACGGTCATTGTAAAAGAATTGAACGTTTAATTTCATAGTTGATCGCTCGCTCGCTCGCTCGCGTCTCTGCTGCAAAAATCCCGAATGCAATTTTATCGTTGCTCCCGCATAACGTCCGAATGACTTTTTTCTTTTTTCACGAAACGCAGCCTGGCCTTCTCCGTCACCCTGTTCTGCAGCGAGGCTTGTTTCGTGATCCTGGTGTTGCTGGTGAGACGAGTGAAGTCGATCGGCGGCGAACTGGGCGGACCTTTTATACCGAAGCTCATCACGTCCGTGTTCCTGTTCTCCCTCTGGCTGCTCTACCTCATCATGTCCACCCTTGAGGCCTACGGCGTGATCCAGGGTTTCTAAACCAAGGCCAATGTGACGCCATTACGTCGGCCTATCCACTGCGTATATCTTAATAGCTCTGGCGTCCGCCAAGGCACGTGCTCAACGAAACTAATAACCGGTGAGTGATGAAAGATCTCTCATTCTTTTATTTCGTATTCGTATTCAACTATTTACAATATACATCAAGATGTTATTTTATCAGCACTGTGTGTTATTTTATCATTTTTGGAAATTAGAAAGTCGTGTTAGTATATATTTTGGAAACGTTATTTCACCCTGAATCTAATTACTAGAATAATATTCATATAAATTATTTAATTAATTAATTAATTGGCATTCAAGCTACCGTAATAAATGTCACATAATTAAAAAGATGCTTATGCTTACATTATTACTTTCAATTTTAAATATTTCAAGTGAGAAATGATATTTTATATTGCAGTATTTACATTAAATTGACATTTCACTGTTCAGCAAAAAGATAATTTTTTAAGAAATGAAAAATTATATTATCCTAATCTTGCTGCTAAATAATTTTATCCTTGAGTGAATGCAAAAGAGTGAATTTCAAGAGATACTGTAGTAGTTTATAATTTCAGTGTTATAAGATATACTTATATATTATATTAAGCTGAGAAGCTGTTATCGTAAACGTGGATAAGTCTGATTCAATTATAATTTTATCATGAAAAAAGATATCAGCAATTACATTTCTTCATTTTTTTTATGATTAAGCTTTCACGATGGAGTTGTAGAAATATATTTTCAAACACTAGCAAAAGATTATGGAAAGTAGAAGCAATTAGATAACAATGAAATGATTAAGTCGAACGTTTTGTTTATGACAGAAATTAATTAACCTTCTGATAAAGATGTAAGAATTTCTGCATTCAGCCAATATTTAATCCGCGTTACATCTTTCATTTCTATTCAATGATTACTTTTCTTAATTAATTATCTTTATTTAATCTAAATTAATGAGTTTTTTTTAGCGTTTGAAGCAATCCACGATTTTGATTGCAGGACACAGAAGCGGTATCGGGACGATACGATTTCGCGAAGAACGAACTCTAATTGTGCCGGGATCTCACATAAGTTCATCCTCTGAGACGATTAACAACGAACATGTTCGCGTGACGTACTAAATGAATATGTGTATGTATGTGTATGCATGTATAGGTATCTGAGAAATATGGGAGTGCTTGCGTGTGTGTCCAGAGAAAGAGGAGAAAGCGAATCGATGGAGGGAAGGACATACGAAGAAGGGAAAAAAACTGAGAAGAGAAGTGCGCGCGAGAGAAAAAGTGTGAGCTTGCCTTAAAATAATTCAAAGGGAAAAAGAAGTAAGTGCGTTCTAGTCATGCCATATTCCCCGCAAAACAGATTTGGCTGTTATCAAAAAGGGGAAAAAAAAAGAAAAGAAAAAGGAGAGAAAAGGCGAAAACTATAGATAGTATACGTATGTATGTACTGGTCAGATCGCGGGTACACACACATATGTGTACATACTGTATTTATTTAATTCTAAGAGAAATACACAGGTTTCTATATGGTAATTTCGTAGCGGCGTGTATTGCAATTCTTTTTTATCCGCCGGAAAAAAAAACGACGTCGGTAATTTTATACACGCGTACATATTACTGAACGATACTTATTACTTTTCTTCACTTCGTGGGAACCTTTGATGTCGGATCGATTGTCGCGAGGGGATCTCGCAGGAAGGAGAGAAAAGTGCGCAGGCACCTGAGCAGAAATGAGCTGACAATTGTTTGACACTTGTTGTGCAATATACCAGCCGTCATGTGTTTCATTCATTGCCGTTTTATAAAATTTTAAAAATTTATTTCTGATATTATATATTAGAAATGATGAAATTACTAGGGCTCGCTAGAGAAAAAAACGTTTTCCCTTATTGTATAATCTCTCTTTAGTGTAATATATTTATTTTATATATTAGATTTATATATATACTCTACGATTTCAACGAAATCAGATTAAAATCGTGCAACGTACATCCAAAAGTTCGAAAACTGCGATTGATCGGATATTGCGTCGAGTTTGTAATAGAATTGGATAACATAGTGCATTTTTATCATTGTAATAATTGCATAGCTACAACAGCGTAACTACAAAGCGGTGACTACACGCTTATGAATTAGTCGAGTTTACTACTTTGACGCAACTGATTTTGGTTGCTACTGATGAGGATTGCCGGAGAAATCATCCTTATCTCTGAGTCTTTTCAAGATCTAGATAGCCTATGATTGTCGCGTGAAATGGATAAATTGACGAATAACACAAGTGAATAGGATTTTCCATTTCTTATTCCAAAGGCGAGATTGCATTTTTCATAAAACTTTTTACCGAAAAATCTCTTTTTTTATGAATGCAATATAACAGAAGCTGACAAATAATTTCAAAACAGAGATAAGATACGGCACACCGTGCTAGTGAAATTTAGAATCTTAGGCAATCCTATTGACGATCGATAAACGGCTCTCAGCGCGTTTATTGTGAAATATATTTATATTTTCTTGTCGCTAGATTGGATTTTTATACGGGAACTTTTTCTCAATATGAATCAGCATTGGCAAAGTCTATGTGACGCGTATTATTTGAAAACTGATGTGGATGGATAATTTATAGAATGTTTATAGACGAGCACTAATTACGTCGATTCACAGATCGTTTATCATCACAGCTGTGTGGTCAAACACTTCATCAATTTCCTCCGTCGCGGATCATTGGCTCTTGAAAATGGCAGTACCAATTAAGGTGTGCATAATTGAAGTGGCACACTGTTCATTTAATCTCAAAGTAGCAATTAGAACAATCGTGCATTAGATCATGTGAACTTGCATGGTGAATGACGTTATTAATTTCTTAAGCATACAAACATAGGAAATTAAATTCTCCCTGCATTTCGACAGATTTCGTTCTTTGATTTTGGAAATATGCAAATACGCAATTAAGAGAAAAGACGTTTTAATAAAAGACCAATGCATGTGTAATATGTATAAAATTTTGAAAACAATTTTTTACTTGCATGGTTAATTTCGCATGAACGCTACTCGAGAGGGATTTCGAGATCGTCGTCAATCAGAGCAGCACAAATCGTTAGCAGACTTGATAACCGTCTTGCCAACAAGATCGCGTTATTGAATACCAGCAGAAACATATTTACCGTTAAGAGTAGTTATAGATAAAATGCGATGACCGCAGAAATTAGGTTTACCTTCGAGAGTTGTATCGCGACCTTCGAACGTAAATTACATTCGCCTTGAGAAATTACAATGCGAAAAGTCTCAGTCTTTTTTTTTTTTAATTAATGCGCATTCGAACTTCAGAACGTTTGAATTTTCGTCTAGGTGATTTCGACGGTTTTTCTAGATAAAAATTCATATACTTCGACGTTATGGCGAATGTTTAGATGCGTTTTTTCGAGGCGCGTTATTTTTGAAGAGAAGGAACGTAAAATGTCCTCACCGAGTTTGAGATTAACTACTGGCCCACACTGCCTTCGATCGAGGGTCGCACCCGACGCAAGGCAACGGTTATACAACAGTTATGCGGACTGTATCTCGAGACACACATCCGTTTAATAACGGAAACGATTCCCCAATACTATATCGCTGCAAAATATTGCATTCTGAATTCGGAGTTACGGACTCAGCACCAGCATCGCGACCAGCATTGAAGTTTTAAGTTTACTGTTGTTACCGAGAATCTCAATGTAATTGCGGAGATTTCAAAGTACGTCCGAACGGGCGTTCGTTCTTAACGATGTTCTATGAACATAAGTGCAGGGAAATACCTCATGATCGAGCGATGATTTGACATATTATTGTTAGCATTTTATAACGTTTAACCAGCTTTTTTAACGTTTAGAGAAAGAAATTGTTTCCATTCCCACCCTTCCCCCTTCCCTATCCCTCGACGATTCACCGCGAATCTTACTTGTTGTTGACTTGATCTTGAGACGAAGATCACGAGGCGATGGCAAATTACACGATGTCGATTTAAAGGCATTACGTCCGGACGAGCTCTACGGGCTGCTCTACGCAGCACTCGTGTATGTACAAATTCTACACTACACCTGTTTGTTACAACCTACGAGTTACAACTTAACTTAAAGGGACGTATCGACGACTGCTGCTCAGTATTACGAAAGCGCGGATATGAGCAATCGGACGGGCACACATCCATCGGGTTGACTGCACTAATAATGATTGCTGTTAATCCTGGTTCTCGCATTCTAACTCTGCGTTACAAATAGAAATTAGTGATGACGAAAGAAATAGAGCGAATCGAATTACTTAATGATTAACGTAAACGTACTTCTGCTCATTTGCTCGCGATAGGACTTTCTTATTCTCTCTTTCCCTCCCTCCTTTCATCCTGTTCTTTTCCTCTCTTAGCTTCTTTGCTCTCTCTCTCTCTCTCTCTCTCTCTCTCTCTCTTTCTCTTTCTCTCTTTCCATTCATATTGGATTATGACGTTAAATAAAAGATTATATGTTAGACTTTCTCGCGGTATGAAGATTATCGCACATAAATTGACATAAGAACGTATTTACGCGTGCCATAAACGATACAAAAGACATAATATTCTCTGCAAAATTTAAGCTGTACGTTTCATTGAGGATACTCGCTAATGCGCTATGTTTCATACGCTTATCTTATTTATGCTTATTTATCTTAAATAAATTTTAAGTGATATTTATTTATTTTACGGTAATGCCATTATTTATGCGTTTAACAGGCGCAAAAGAGATAAGTACTTATTTTTATTCCGTGAACAAATAAACCGCTGCAAATTAGCCTCGTTAGTCGACTTTTTATTTTCTAGGTTGCTTTATTAAACAGTGGAAAGGAAGCAATTTATTTCGAGATTCAATTCGGAAAAAGAGGATCTTTCGATTATGATATCATAACCAACATGCCTAATATCTAATAGTTGATTCAGAAATTGATATTATTTAACAAAAAAAGATTTTAGATTAATAAACCTAATACATTCGTTCTGTTTAAAATATGAAATTTTTAGCCTGAAAAAATTACTTTTGTTTGATTCAATATTTTAATATCTGGCTGGCTGATGTATACCTTGATATATATTAATATTAATTAAATTATTAATTATATATTAAATTTGAAATTGAAAGTATTATAATATTACTAAACTTCCATTAAAACGATGAGTTAATCTTAATTTATATTAATTATATTTTCGCTCAATACTTTGTGCAGCAGTATGTTAAATTAATTTATTTTTTATTATACGATATATGATAATTTATACGTACTTATCATGGCACGAGAAATTTCTCTAAGAAATATTTAACAATGTATAACAAATTATCAACGGCAAAGTCTTTGAGGCGCATGAGATGTTTATTACAAGCGTTACGGACTCGAATATTACGAATACAAAACCATAAAAATCGAAAAATTAAATACAATCGTTGAATTAATATGATTTTAATAATTTTAAATGAACAATTCAAGCAACTGCATGATTTTTAAGCAATTTTTTATGTTAAGCTTATAATTATAAAAATAATTCTCATAAAAATTTAAAAGTTGAGATAAATTATGTGGACTGCGACATCCAGAAATATTTTAAAAGATACTTTTGTTGATTGTTTAAATGCTATATGGCGGCGTAAAATCTCGCAATTTCTAACTTAATGTTATCGATTATTTCTTCTCATTTTTACATAGATAATTATATTAATTAAAATAATTATTCTATGTAGCTTTTGAAATTTTATTAACTTACTAAAGAGACATTTATTAACTTCTAGTAGTTAAACCCAGAGTTGACGCCGCCATAGTTATTAAACAAATTTGGCTGCAACGTTTTCAATTTTGTTTTGTTATATTATGTTTGGCAACTTCAGTTTAATAAATCTTTTAAAATTATTAATGAATTCTTTCTTTTTTAGGTTCCTACTGCAAATTTCCCTTAAATGCTTTTATTGTTCTTGTTGACTTAAACCGACGATATTATGATTGAACTTGTGTTAATTGATTAAGAGAAGAAGAAGAAGAAGAAGAAACGATTTACGGTATTGTTTAAAATGTTCTATTTAATAAATAAAACGTCCTGAACAAAATTAAATTAAGTACACTGATTTTCAGCTTTGCTACAAATATAAAATCGTATCTAAGATAAATCTCACAAATACATGTATACATATAGAAGGCACTTGAAAGAAGAAAATTCTATAAGAGAAAGAAGAAGGCAAATGAAAAAATGAGCAGGAGAAGAATAATATACTTAATTTAATTTTCAACAAAAATAATGAACTTAGCGGCGCAAAAGTTTCTAGTCCATCGTCCCAAAGTAAGTCAAACGCACCTAAGTTGATTATAAAATTGTTTCAGCTTAACTTATTCTTTATCGTGAAAAAAAACTGACTGCTCTCGTTTTTAAATTTACAAACTCGGAATTAATCTAAAAAAAAAGAAGAGAGAGAAATGTCTAACATAGCCACCTAGAGGAAAAAAATAAACGCTTACAAAAAGAAATGAGGGTAACAGGCACATAGATATTTTATTAATCTGAGAATTCGCGATAGTTGTATTATAAATATTTATGCGTACAGTAGGACGTGTACACAGAAGCACTCAATAGCAAAGCGTTCAAGTGATAAAATAATAAACGGGATTCCGAGCGTGTCACCGAACCTTCGTCGCTCGACTGCTCGACCGATCGAACGCTGTTCACGCGAGAAAGTTCCGGCAGCCGTGTTAATCTACGCGTAAGCTCGATGCAAAATGATTCGGATGACTGAGAGAGTATTCTGAATAATATTTTGCGCCAGTGAAAACCGTCCGTCTTACTTAATCTATTTAAAGGTAGGTTGAAGAGTTCTATTATTTTCGCAGCGATTGATTCCGGATGGAAGCGAACCGCCTCTTGTCTCTCGTTTTCTTAATTATACATCACTTAAATATTTAATTATGCTGGGCGAATTGTGGCTGTGGTAACACAAATGGTGATACAAATATCAAAAAGCGAAGGTCGTCGCGCGCGTTATTTTTATAATGAAATTCTGTGTTTAATGATTAAAGTTGATTTTGTTGACGCTCGAGACGCGCCGAGTCGGCTGGCAGGTAAATGCAAGGTGAAAAGTAATCGAGGGTAATCAAAAGTGCTACACGTACCTCAGCGTTCGTATTGGAGCCTCGCCGACGAAGATTCACCCTGATGTGCGATCTCTCTACTTCTGTCTACTCCTCTAGCTTTCTGCATATTCCACTTGACTAACCGTTTATATCTACCTATTTATCCGATCTTCTCTTCTCCCATCTATTTCGATCTCCGCCTTTCCCCCGCGCTCTTCTTCATCCCTCGCTATTTTCAAATATTTACTCCGATCAAAGGGTTCAGAACAAGAATGCAATAAATCCGAATACATGAACTGTTAAATATAAAGCCTTAAAGCCTAAAGCAGACCTCTCTTGAAACTTTGGACTTTGCTGTTCTGAATTCTTTACTCTGCAATTGTCTCTAACCATATATTAACAATCTTCTTGCATAATTATTGAAAAGTTATTATAAAAGACAGTTTCTTCAATTGTATAGTTTAGTTTAATGTTTAGACACGGATTCATATAAATTCGATGTGATCAAAATGTTTGAACAGTTTGAAGAAACATTTGAACAAATCCAAACGGTGTTCATAAAGAACAAAATCGATTGCATTATTTGATCACGATTTGTTTAAAGACTCGATTGTTTAGACAATTTTAATGTGAATGAAAATTCAAGTAAAAATAATATTCGTCGAAATAGCAATAATCAGTTTTCGTTAATTTTATTAAAAATAATATTTATTAATACATTTATTAATTTTCTTTCCACAAAATTTAATTAAAAAATTGAATAAAGTAATTTTTCTGAGTTTTAAATATTAAAACAGCTTTAATCTTAATATAATTGCATTAAACATTGTGTGAATAACATATTGCTAACATTTGATAAATATTAGACCTAAATATCGATCCATAATAAAAATCCGTGACTTATCCGCATTATTTTCTCTTCGTAAATTTTTGATCTGGGCCGACTGATGATGGGCCGTATGTTTATTGGGCAATATCACTACAGCGCGCGAAGGTTTCGTTAGGCGTGCCGAATTCTAAGTATCTAAAGTATGTTTGACACGCTTAAAGTCACTGTCTATAAAAAGAGAATTCGCGAACTAACACGCACTTCAAATTCCGTGAAAATTTCCGGGAAAATTCCAGTCATTGTTTCGAAATGAAGTTGTCGAGAATTTACAGAAACAAGACATATAAATATTTTACAAATGTTAAAGCTATGTCTCGTTTATATAAACTATAAAGGATTTATAAAAATAATTTTCTTTGGATTTTTTAAATTATAAATTATTAAATATGAAACTGTAAATTAGCTTTACCGATCGCAAAGTTATTTATGCGGATACATTGTGGTAGATCCGATAATTTTGACAATGCGACTTAACAATCGTTCCTACCTATTTTCCTCCAGCAAGAAAAAGTGCAAAAATTATAATCAATAGTTTTGGAATAGGAGCACTATTATGACAGAAGATATGAAATTTTTATGTATAAAATGTTATATATACAGGTATATAAATGTTTCTATTATTTAAATTTAATTATAAATTAAAATTGAAACTATATTATTAATTTAAAAAATTTTCAAATGTACAACATTTGCAAAGGTAACGTGAATTTCACGAAAAATGAAATAACTTTCCTCCAAATAATTGTTTCGAATTTATGCATACATAATGTAATTGAATAAACTATATTGTTAATTTTTTTATATAAATTACCAGAATTTTACGGAATTGCAGACGAGCATTCGTATTAATTACTTTCAAAAAACTTTCTATTAATTACTATTTTCCCTTTTGCTGAAAGAAGAGGGGAATGGGATGTTCTCTTACTTGCTCTCTCTCTCTCTCTCTCTCTCTCTCTCTCTCTCTCTCTCTCTTTTTCTATTTACATTTATCTGATTACATGGCCATATTTAAAGCAAAAAGGCGAGTAAAAGATATATCATATGTAGTCTCGCATGGTCGTCTGTAAATGTAAATATTGATAGTAAAAAGGCAGCAAGAAGGAAAATAATAATTAATAGAGAAAGTAACATCGGAGGCCTGACTGTATATCAATTTCCAATGCCTTATTCAAAATAGAAGACAGACTGTCATTACATATGACCAGCCCCCGTATTCGATATTCATAAGCACCGATTATTAACCATCTATCGAGGATGTTAGATTCCAGCATTTTGAAAACAACGAATAAAATGACCGTGTAGATAGGCCAGTAGACAACTACGCGCCGCTTTGATTGAAAAGCTGTTGGTTGTTTCATATTGTATGTTTTTTATACTCTTAGTTTTAATACATTAGAGAGAGAAACTAGTTTAGTTGGAGATAGGTACATGTTATTTACTTAAAAGTTATACGCTATGAAAGTTAAATATATTATAAACTTATATTATATATAATAATTATATACATTAAGATATATATGTCCGCCAAATAAAATTGACTTAGAGTTAAATAAGTTTTACACACACAAATTATACATATACATACACTCACACGCATGCCCCATACGCAAAATTAATTCTTAGTGAAAAGTCATTGAACTGGCCAATTTTGTGAATTACATTCTGTTGCACAAGAGCGTGCGGAAAGTCATAATTAAAAATTTTAAAAAGATTAAAACTTTTTACGTGATTTCATGTATGCTGTTATACTATTACTTATTATAAAATCGTAACATATGCATATATGCTTATATTATTATATGTTGAAAATTTAATGAGAAAAGAAATTTAGTAAATTTAGTAATAATTAATAACAATGGAAAGTGGATTTTAGATTAGATAATTTGTTTCAAATTTTTAAATTATAAAAATTTTGATTTAAAAAAATGGTAATAAATATATCGTTCACATGCTTTATGTGACAGACTGCGTAATAACTGTAGAATTATGAACTATTTATATTAACTGTTATTGGATTTCGATCCGCGTTAAATGGATTCATGTTAAATTTTTTATCTCTGGCGCGATTAAATCGGAATGATTCAGGTATTATCTTCGAAGATGATTTAATGGATGATTAAGTGATTTTCTAGATTGACATCGATATTCAGCGTTCGTAGAATCTTGATCAAAACAAAATTAAATACGATACGCATAATAAGGACCAGTAGAAACACAACAAAAACCAAAGTCTGATGTAGAAGTTTAAGCAAATAAGTTGTTTGCACTCTTTGCTATTATATATTGCAAAATATTACATTGTAAAATATGATTTTAAAAAATGTTGAATAAAATGTTTGAATAAAGAGGGATAGTTAAATTTCACATTATAAAAAATGTTGGACACGAATAAAAGAGAAACAAAAGGAATGAGAAATGAAGGAATAAAAAGAGGAATGAAAAAAAGAGAAATAGTTCATTATAATTATATGATAATGAGTGTAAGATCAATTAAAAATTTTAATACCACGTATATTGCAATTACAACTATAATTTTCCAGTACTAAAACTTATAAATGCTGCTTTATTAATGCTTATATTTGTGAAAAAACAAAGTACGTACTCAGATTATTTTATATGAAAGATTTAAATGTATATCAACAAAGAGTGAAAATGCAAAAAGTTAAAACATCGATAACTTAGGTGAAATATTTC
>VBVR01003440.1:0-17711 GCA_011638315.1 Tetramorium parvispinum
AAAACAGGGTGGGAGGGGAGGGTGATGTTACTAGCTGACTGTACGGAATGGGGCGTGGAGAGAGCGCGTTGCAGAGAGCAAGTGCATGGAGGAGGCAATAATCTGGTTATAACTTGAGAGATTAGGTCCGGATTCGATTACCGGCGAGGTATCAAACCGTTAAACAGTCTCCGTGCTAATCAAAACCGAACCTCATTATGAAGGAACCCGGACCCGGCTCTCCACCTACCTGCACCTTATCCTGCCTACCTATCCGCGATTCATACGCGAAGGAAGTCGCGCGGAAGAACGCCTCCCGTGTGACAACATTCCGTGTTCTTCAACTTGCGATTGGCCCCAGATCCGGTTCTTCGATCCGGCAAACGCAATGGCACCGCATTTTTATAAAACCTAATCGTCGATATACATATTTTTTAAGATATTTTTTTCTTTTATACGGAGAAAAAATAAAAATTAGAAACGTACAAATGTTCGAAGAGTAACGTGACTTTTTGTCATATATCAATCGACTTGATCACACGATCCCAGAAATCTCGCGAGTCATTCATGCTAAGATCACCCTGGTAGAATATTTTCAGATTCCACGTTGTCTAATAGACAAGTAGCTGGCCGACATGCCATGGATATTTCGAAGTCATAATCGGTCATTGCTCGGCAACTTTGTCGTTGCCTGCGTGGCCTTGGTTACTTACTTCCGAACTTGCCTGTCGAAGATTCGGAGCGTGTCCAATTATAAGTAAATATCTGAAAAGTCTGAACAAAGAAAAATATAAATATGACATAATGGAAATAAAATTCTCTTTTTTTTTTAAATTTAAATCACATCTTTGACAATGCAATCCTCAAGTAATTGATATCGTTTACTTGACAGAAATGCACCAACTATTAATCAACCGAATGACCTCTACGAATTTCGACGTGTCGACCTCTGGCCGTCCATCGCTCCCCTTCCTTTCGCTCTCTCTTCCTCCCTTTCCCTCGGCGGATTTTTCCTGCGAAACACGACGATTACACGCGAGAGAATATTTTCGTAGATTACCCGACCCTATGGAAATTCGCTTCTTCGCGCCACAGGCGCCGGTATATGGATGGAAGCGACGTGTCGGGTTGTGCCTCGACAAGGGACAGGGTCCGGTTATTCGGTGGCGGGACGATTTTCTAATTATTGCCCCGTCCTCCGGAGCCCCCTCGGGGCTTGTTGCCGGCGAGCCGCGTGTGCGTGTACACGTAAATCCGTGATCCGTAGGTATGCTCGGTCCAATGACTCGATCTCGCGCATACGCCGCCACCGCCGCCACCGCCGCCGTTACCTATACGTGCCGCCCCGCAAATAAAGCAGCGCGCGATAAGAATGCATATTCACATTTTGCGCTAATTATTATGGAATTATGCCGCGATGAAAGTATAAATATCCGTCCCGGCAAAAAATTTCGCTTACATTAAGAACGAGAGAGCGCGCCGTCTTTTATTGCGCGAGCGCGCGCGCGCGCGCCAGCCGGTTTATACGATCACTTCAGGTTTTGGATAAAATAAGCATTCGATCTACTCTTCGTCTGCTCGTAGTCTGCGTGAATCGAATCTGCTGGCGGCGCATCTACTTGCATCTACGTCGGGCGCATCCTGTCTGCATCCATTTCTCTCCTACTTTAGGCTGCGTCGCGTTATCTCGCCTCGCGGTAAGTACATTAACTACTCGTATCTTCTCTCTACAGTTCTCCCTCTAATAGTTTTCAAGCCGGGAGAGAGAGCGTGTTGCCCGTCCTCCGTGGCTGATTTAAGTCCGCGTCGAGACCCGAGGAGTAGCCCGAGATATCGCGAGAGTCGCTTCACCCACTTGGCGAGATTAGACCGCAGGTGGATGGAAAACTATCTATTATCGCGATATCGATATCGCGTTTTCCCCCTCGCGATCCTCGGCATCGAACGTAATATCGACCGCGATAAGGCCGCGAACGTCTTTCGCGTTAGTGTTTTATGCCCGGCATACGTTAGTGCTTTATGACTCCGACAACGACAACGATGCTGGCTGGTATCGCTTGCATCAGAAACGAATTGATAGCCTTTATCGAGAGCTGCTCATCGGAATCCCCGCCACCGGCGGAAGTTACGCGTAAAATTCACTGTCGCGCGACAGGCGAGCGTACGCGCGCCTTCGGTAATTTTTGTTTAATTACAGCTTTGCGCCGCGCGATAATGCGACTGCTACATAGCGATCGCAATCTATGAAAATGGCCAGTACCTGTACGGGTTGCGGAGGCGCGCACGAGAAATCGGCCGTATAGAGCCGCCATCGAAGTAGGCGTCGTTCCGTGCGGGAATTAAGTGCGAGAACTCGCACGACGCGCGAGACGATGCGATGGCATGTCAGGGACTAATGCGATTACAGCCGAAATCAGATCCTGCAGTTAGTCAATTAGAAGCGAGTGGCCCCGCGTATTATCCATTAAAACAGTCGCGTGTTCCTTTTCCGTTTTCCCGCAAACTTAATTACCCCGTACGGTATGCGGCAACCTGATAGCCATTAAATTAGCATTCAATATTCCGTCGACCCGTTTCTACGAGCGGTTACACTTTTGCGCATCACGCGCGCTTAATTGAAAATTACCTCTGACATCTCCGAGAAACAGTTATTTCGCGTTATGTTGCAGCGAAAATATACTCCATTTTTTTCGCTTTACGTCCAATTGAATTTATATGTTTATTAATTTTTTGTTTATATCGTACAAGATATAAAATTTATTATATTGAAATTTATCGTTGAAACGTTGTCCCGATCATTCACGTCTTATGTCTGTGAAAATGGAGAGGCTCGAAGCGCGGCTTTCGGTAACGCTCTCTGCGCAGACTTTGCGAAGTGGAGAGTTCCCGTAAAATCGCGTCGAAAAGCCATAAATTCTGGCGGAGGTTGCCCGAGGTCGTCGTATACTTCTATATACCATCCACGGGGCCCATCGACGCCATAAAAATTAGATCGGGCATATGGTAACCGTGGAGGTGGCGAAACCCCATTACGCCGCGCCAGCCTTCTCCTCTTCCTCCGATCAAAGCCAGAATAATCGAAAGCCTTTGGCACCTGCCACCTTGTGCTACTCCGGTTATATGCTTTGACAGAATGCCGCGTTTATTTCACGCCGGCTGCTACCGGTTTCTAATGGACTAACGCATGCACGAACATTGACGTTGATTTCTACGTATAAACAAAAAAATATTTACACTTTATACATAAACGCGAAATATTTTGAAGGAGAAACACTGTTTCTCTGAAAATGCTTAATTTCATAAATCGCCTTCTCAATTATACGTTCGTTATAATTTGTATCTCATGCTAGTCCCATCTCGTTGTATCGCGAGCATTATCATTCTTTTCTCCTTTCGTTTAGCATTCTGCGTTAATTAGCACGTAATTGCGCTAAAGTATATATCACGAGATTCTATCGAGCGACTTTTATTACGGCGCGAAGTCGTACCACTTCCAAAACGGAAACGATACGAGCCAGGAAGGTGTCCGGCTACATGAAAAGGCTCTCTTTCGAAATGCACCACACGCTGCCGTTAAGGGAGTTGTAAAACTCGGCAGTTAAGAGTGAACAAAAGGGCGAAGCCGTTCTTACAAACAGGGACGGGTTCAGGTGACGACTGATCGATTGAATCGAGTCCATTTTAAAATTGATTACAGATAAACTTTTTCTGGCGAGTAGCGTAAGCGAAAAAAATTTCAATATTTTTTTATACGAATGTGAGAAATTAAGTTTGAATACAAAGATATACATCCAAGTTCACGTTCCACGTGGGATAACGCGATTTTCAGCATCGCCGTCGACGTAGATATTCCGCAGTTATTCCTCTATCTAAACGGCTAGATCTCGAGCGAATTCCCCACGAGGAAATCCGTCCCTGCGGTAACCGTCAACGGCAACGGCAGATATAACGTCATAGCACGCACCGCACTGTGATGAGGGGTGGACACGCGAAACCGATCCCTTCTGGGAACTAATTTCCACCGCGTAACGTTGCTTACTTAACCGGCCGGTCGTACGGTGCGGTGGGCACGGCGCGGAGCGTACGTAAAAAGCGATCGTCATCGTCGTGTCGTCGGCGTTGTCCTCGCCCGTTGTCGCCGTCGTCAAGTAGCCGGAAGAGTACTTTGTCGCGCGGCTAATTAATTAATGTCCGATAATTAGCGATTATCCCGTTTGCACCCGGCGTTATCGCGACTTTCCCTCTCCCTCCCCTCCCTCTCGCGCAACTGTCGTGCGTTCGTATAATCATACCCTCGTCCGCGCGAGGCGTAATAAACGAGTCGTGCCGCTCGCTCGCTCACTCGCTCGTCGACTCGTTTACTCGCTCGCGAAATTCATCGCGTTGAAACGCGCGCGCCGTACGTTTCCTCGTCCAATAATCCGTACCTAAGCGGATGGCCGATTGGCACGGGCAGATACGCTATCTAATTTCTAATAACAACGCGTCGCTGTGATGACGACGGCCAGGCCACCGCGCCGTAGTCGGAACGCGGTCCCGCGTAACGAGAACGTAAGTTCTCCGTGTGTGTGGGTGTCGGATATGCGGCCGCCGAGGGGGGCGGCCGGGCCGGGAGAGAGTGTGCCAGCTCAGCGTGAGCGACGACGATCCGATGGCTTCGCATTGGATGGCGTTGTCGATGCCACCGCCGCTGTGCTTGTTGTTGTTGTTGTCGTTTCTCCGCCCGCGCCTGCCCGTCCCCGAGTGCCTCGCGAGAAGGACCGGGAGCCGAGAGGGATCCCGGGGGCGGCGGTAGATAGTTGACGGTGAGGCCAAACGGCGGAAGGGTACGGAAGGGGGACCACACCGCCGCCGACAACGCACGACAGCGTCCAACGACAACATCGTCCGCAGCGATCATCAGCTGCAGCGGCCTGCGCGCGTGCACAACGCATAACGTCAACAACAATAGATAATGCTCTAACGTAGAACAGCAAGCGGGGGCGAGCGAGCGAGCGAACGAGCTCCCTCTCTCTCTCTCTTTCTCTCTCGCTCGCCCATCGCGTCGCTCGCACTCGCGTGGATAAACGCGGCGCGTTACACTACGTGTCCGTCCGTTGGAGCCAAACACGACCTCCTCTCCCTGAAACCCTTCCCGCCTGTGGTCCCCTCCCTGCGTCTCGCCTGCCCTTGTAGCGGCCCTCTCTCTCTCTTCTTCCCGCTGCCCATCATCGGTGCCCCTCCGCGTGAGGCCGTTCGAACGATCGAGTCCAATGAGATTCCATTGTCTCGAGTAATTAATATTGATTACAATAGGTTATACCTGCTCGGCCGCGTCGAGCCTCCCTCTCGCGCTGGCCCCCTCAGCCTCCCTCCCCCCGCCCTGCTTGTGCACCCCCTGTCGACCTCGCTCCCTCGCCTCATCGCGCTCCTTCCAACCCGCTTTGCGTCGTCCAGCGCGACTAGTGGCGCGACGGCTTACCTAGATGCTCATATTCGATGCGTATCCGCGCCCGTAATATTAGGATTTCATCGGGCGGCTCTGATCGCAATTATCGTCACCCCGCCGCGCCGGCCGTGCCCCGCCGAACGCGCCCTGGCCTAGTCGCCTCGCTCTCTTCGCTCGATATTCCCGGCTAAAGCGTCGTTGATCGACGTGATGGGGACGCGGTGGCGATCTTCGATTTCATCATCCGCGCGAGCGCCCATCCGTGAGAATCTCTCAAGCCAGAAAGAGAAAGAGAGGAGCACCTCTCCTCCCCCCCTCGTACCCCGACCGCGCGATCGCGCGCGCGAAAGTGTAGATTAAAATATTAATGAAAACAACCACGTGCGCACGAACGGATCCACAAGTGCGTTCCCAATTATCGTCAGAAAACCTGATTGGCTAATGATACATCGCGCTCGCGATTGAGACGCGCGGAGGAGCGACTTTCGCGCGTCGGGCGCGACGACGGGACTCGATTACGCCGATTGATTTTATTCTCGCGTCGTTATAATCCTCGACGCGATGTTGGTTCAGTGTTGATTATTATTTGCATCGTGATGAGATTTCGTCTCCGAGACGAAGTGACAGGGAAGAAGAGAGCGCCCGTCCGGCGCGATGATTTATCGATCGCACAATGAGACACACGATACTACCCTTATGGCGAACCGATCGGCGTGGGCGAACTGTCATTGAATATTACGTGCCACGGGCCCCTTTGTTGTAAGTGCCTACCTACCGGTGCGCACTGGCAGCACCACCTGTGCCGCCCGCATCGTAAAACAAAAGACTGCGCTGCCGCGGCCGCCGAAGGTCTGTTTTGATGGAATATTGAGTGACGCCAAATGGAATTTCGTTCTCCCCGCGCGCCACGTGACACTTGAGGCCGCGCATCCACCGGCATAATGGACATCCGTAAATCGCATTCACCGCGGTAACTTTTATTCAATTTAACTCGATCGCCTCGCTAATCGAGGTTATCCCCCTCCCCCCCGACGAGGACGTCTGATTTGCGAGAGTCGATCGAGCGAGTTAACGTTGTACGTCAAGTCGTAAATCGCTCGGAATTTCCATCAGACTCCAAGATGACCGACGTGAAAGACCGATGGCACTGCATAATGATAGTCCTGCCGCGTATTTGCAAACGCGAGTCAGCAAAACTCCGTGACACTGTTATTCTTTATGGGCGAGGCAGCAAGAGGCACGACGGAGGCCGCGCTCTCGCCGGGGAGATTAATTAATTCGCCAAGCGGTCGTTCTCGCCGGCGGCCAAGGGACGGAGATAAGCGATTCGATGGTTCGCATGACGGAGGCGGCAACTGTGCCATAACTCGCTCAAGAGCCCACTCGGAGCTCGCGATATCGCACACGCGGCTACCGGCGTCGACACGCCGCGCCGCGCCGCGCCGCGCACCGCCGCGATCGCGTCGCGTTTAGCATATAGAGTGCAACAATTAAGTTGGAGTTTCCTAGGGCGATTTACGCCGCGGTGCCTCCTGCGCTTCGCATTCGGCTTTATTCTTATTGTCGTCGCCTTAATAATCAGCATCGCGAGCAAATTAATGCGCGCGGTAATTGCGCCGCTCGGGGCGCTCCGTCCACTCCTCCTCCATCCGTGACTAATGGCGACTTCTCCTTCACCCGTGCTACGCGAAGGGAAGACTCCTAGATGACGGACGAAGTCTTTCTCTCTCGCTCTCGCTCGCCGAGACTCCGTCTGCGATGGAATCCTCTCACGACGTTGACGCGTCTCGGGAACGCGCGCGAAGATCGCTCGGATTCCGGAGGCGATCCTTATTCTCCAGAGATCGCCCTGACGGACCGATAGAACGCTTTCTACTTCTCTCATTTTCTTCCTTTTTGCCCTCCTTTCCCTTGGCCGCGACGAGAATGATAGAGCTGTCTAGTTAGCGGTAAAGTTTAATTAAAAAACCGCGTGTCCCTTCGCGAATCGTTGGGTCACGTCGGTGCGTTGCCTTCCCGATGCGTTGCCTTCGGCACTATTTTTTATACCTGTATCGTAAATACCGTCTTTGCCACCCATAAGCTAGGGTTATGATTTACCGTAGCCCGCCAGATAGGGTTATCGGGAGTATCGCGACTTAACCTTCTCCCGCAAAACTGGCTCGTGTTATCGCGAATCCCACCTATTTGCTCGTGTACGCTAATCACTCGCCATATATCTGCCATTTAGCGGTCGAGTTACTTCACGGACCGCTTCCTGGTTCCGGGAGTTTCGCAGGATATATTTTCCATCACGTGAACGCGCGCGCAATGGAAAGTTTAGCTCGAATAATAAAGTACACCTCGTGTCTCCAGAAAAATGCAATTCCCTTCAAAATATGACTGATAGCTGCGCTTTAAACGTAAACCGTATAATCTCAACCATATCGCGAAACTTATTATTTATTTCTAGAGCGCGAGAGGGATGATATGAGCGTTTATTTACTGGTAACTTTAACCCCATATCGCGGTCCATCTCCGGGGCATCACTTTACAATATGCATTTTTGCCGCATTGTACGCTCCACGAGGCAGATCGTTCCACTCGCTGAACAGTTGAAATTCCGGCGGCGCAGGTATAAGCGTCCTGAAATGACTTGACAAATAGGATCGTCGACCTGAGACGGAGGCGCATCGGCGAAAATGACGTTTCGTATCGCACCGGCGAAACATAAAGGTACAGCGATAATGGAGGAGAAGGAAACAATGGGCGCCGCCGTCATCGGCGAAATATCAATTAAAATTGGGCCGATCCGCGTCCGTTCTTTGTGTCTCTCATTCGGGAACGTCGAGGAGCAGAATAGCATTCTGGAAAGAGAAAATGGGATCGAAAGGTGGCTACCGTCTTACGTTTCGTATCATGTGGCGCCGTTAAATTGAATTTCTCTGGTTCTCCCGGATTCTCCAAAGACGCTTTATATGGCGCTTTTCCACGGCATGTAAGAGTTCTTTCTTTTTTTTTTCGATTTCATAACTCATTATAATTAACATCTTAACAACCATCCAAGGCACCAATTTGACCCATTAAACGACGAGATCGAGGACTCCGCGCGAGAAAATAAGCACCGATGGGAGCGGCTCCTTCCATGTCGTAGCGCGCTCCAAGACGCGTAATGACATTAGTCGCAACTAACTGGATAAAGCGCAAAGTGTACGCGCGCATAGGAGACCGACGAGTCTCGACGAGAGAGCCGTAAGCCGGAGCGTATTGCGAGGAGCGTATCGCGGGGAAACACCGTTAACGTTAGGAACCACGCCACGAGCTCGGTGCGCGGCAGAAGGCGGAGGATGGCGGCGGCGGTGGTGATGGCGTTGCGGGAGGGAAAAAAGATATGTACAAGGGTTGGCCCTTTTCTCCCGCGCGAGCCTCTAATGGCCTGGCGGGTCTTAAGGGCGATTTAAAAGGCTCTTAATGACATCCACTGGGCTGGCGCGACGCGGCTCTAATTTCATCCCAGTGGAAACTGAAGAAACAAGTGAATTAAGCAGCCCGCTAATGACAGATCGGGTTCACGGAGGCGAGGCGCCGCGTCGCGCCGCGCCGCGCCGCGCCGTGCCCGCGCTCCCGCTTCTGGCCTTCCGTGTGTAACGATATTCTGGCAATTTATGCGTTCTCGCAACGCTAATCTGTTTTAATAATCCTCCACCGACGACCGGCGCGGCAAAGAGTTTGCTTGCTTTTTGCACAATGGAATTTTCTCGTTTTGAAAATCTTTGTCGGAAATGTACGATTTTCATTTGCAAAAAAGAGAGCTGTAAAAAAAATGTTTCAAAGAAAGTTTCGTTGAAATATTTCAGAAGAATCAAAGAGATAACGAAAATAATTTACTTTTTATTTCGCGAATACTCAGAAATGTTCGTGAAATTAATTTTCGTTTCACGCAGGCAAAGTATGGGAATCTGCGTTACGAGTTAAAAGGACGTTCGTTCCGAGAGTGCGCGATCGAATCTCTGGGAGGTAAACGATCGGTAGGTGGAGAGGTTAAGGCGGATCGAGAATGAAGAGTTTAAGAAGAAGCGGCGAGAAACGAAAGAGAGAGAAGAGAGAGAAAGAGAAAGAAAGAAAGTCTCGAGAAGGAGGACGAAGAGTAATCTACATAGGCCGAGTCACCGGTGGAACCTTTACGCCCGACAAAGGCCAGTTCTCCCCTCATTTTTGTCTCATTTGAATATCTTCATTAATATCCTACCGGCTACAACCACCCGCCACCACAGGCAGAGACCGCATGCATTACTCGACTTCTTGCCACCATTTAATCGATCCCGGTACGTAGATTATAGCCGGGGCGGCTTGTCACTCGTCACATTGTCATACCCGCGCGGATAAATGAGATTCCGCACATGTAAGGAAAAACGCAACTCGGCTTTCCACCTCGCGGTGGAAACGAGCGCGGCGGGACCTTGAAGACTTTCCTTTGGCAAGATGGATTCGTCGGTCTCACATCGCGCGCCCGAGGTCCGGGCGCGTAATGGCGATGCTATTATCCACGTGCGCTCGTTTGTATCGAGGCGAGATCGTGCCGCTTATAATCGTTACGGTTCGCGTTCGAGGGCAGCTTTCCGACTGCCGAGGCCGTTGTTCTTCATCCTGTCCCGAGTGTCGCGGGTCAAACCGGCCACGGATCGGACGATCTATCAAGTCCGGAACGATACGAGTAATTATTCGGCTCTTAATGACTCTTACGCGCGGTCGTAACGAGTTCGAACGCGCCGAGCAATGTATTATAAACGCGCCCTTTTCACAATGCAAATTCCGCGGCGATTCATTAGGCGGAGCTCTCGCTTAGATGGGATTATCCTCCTTGGATCCGCTCGATGCACCGGGATACCGCGAAGACAGAATACACGTTTGTGTGTAATATATGTATGTGTGTGTGTGTGTGTGTGCGCGCGCGGACGCTATTCTTTCGTTCGTTCGCAGCTCCGCGGATCAGTTTCGTCGTCATTTCTGTAAGCGCCAATTTCTGATCGTCGCGTAAAACTAATTTTACGACGTCGTCTAACAGTGCGAACCGAAGATGCACTTTTGAAAGCGCGCCATTCTCAGTGCGGGAACGCGAATCTTCGATAATTTGGACCACCCATCCTTCGGACTAATCATAATAGCTTTTTGTTTTCGGGCTTTTTGTTCGGAGAGGATCCCACTTACGTCAGCCCTCTTCCCTTCGCCACCGAGGGACGCGGGTACGTAGGCGCGAACGTTCGTGCGGGCCATGTCCTACAGGTGTATGTGTGCGCGTGTATGCAAGTAAACTGTACGCATACTCTTTGTATATATATTCGTACATCGGGCCGAATACGAGAGAACGAAAACCGAAGGAGGAGCACCGTGGAAAGAAGAGCGGTGGCAGGAGACAGAAGGGGCAGGGGAGAGTACCCGAGGCCGAAGAAGCCAGCCAGTCGGTCGGACTCTGGCCACGTAATAATCGCCCGGCACCATTAAACTAAACCGGCGAATAATATTATATTAAGCTGTAGTCGAAGCCGAGCCTCGAGAGGGTGGAATAGTGGATTGGGTCCAAGGAGAGAGGAAAGAAGGGGGGGCCGAGATGGGGGAGAGAGAGGTGGAGAGATCGAAGCTACGGAGAAGGACGGCCGGAGCACCGGCGCTTCTCAGAACTAAGTAGATTCGAATTTCGATACGGATGATCGGGCTGAATACAAATTACTCATATATGCCTCTTCGTCCCGAGTAATCACACGGTGGCTGCTCCACCACGGTCCAAAGAAAAATGCTCCTCGCCGGACGCATCTTTTATTTCCTTTTGCCCCCTCACCCCCGTCTCCCTTCTATCCACCGTCGTCCTCACCCGATCCGTCTCTCATCTCCTCTACCATCGCTTCCTCCCGCTCTTTTTACTTCTCCACGGTCTCTTCCTTTTCCTTCACCTTTCTGCTCTTTCTCCCCCGCGAGGCAGACACTCGGCCGTCGAAAATTTGGAAGACAGATCGCGCCGCACGATTGCATCTCAAGGGGGGTCGCATCGCTCGATCTGCGTGTATAATGAAGAAAAACACCCTTATCATCCAACATAATTTATCCGAATCGCGCGAGTACTCGAAATAATTTCTACGAAGAAGCACGATCGACAGATGATAGCCACATCTTAAGGACGATTTATTTGATCGAGCACGGTAATCGCAGGTTCGTACGTCACCTTATTTCTTAAGTATGTAATGTGTGCATACTCTTTGCCTAATCATTAATCACCGGTTTCTTTTCGTCGATCGTCGGTACCATCGGTTGGTTTCGATGATCGGCGAACGCAAAGATGGTCCGAGTGTGCAGCCTTGCGCTTTTGATACAACGATCTCGCCGGGGCCCGACGCGCGCGCGCTCAGGGGGACCGGAAAGTCCTGCCCCCAAAACCCCGGGGAATCCAATCATGATTATTATTCCGGGCGAATCGATTGCAGCTCTCGATAGGATTGGCCCGGTTCGCCCGGTCCCCGGCTCTCGCGGATACCCGGACTATAATGCCGATACCCGGCGCCGCGGCGGCCCGGGCCCCCTTCGCTCGCCGCGCGGTGCAACACACGTGTGCAGCCGCGACGACGGGGTTGGTAGCAGCGCAGCATTCGCAGCATAAATAATTAATAGTAGCCGGAGTGCCGCGAAGTGGAGTCGACCGGTGTTTTGCGGTTCCGAGGCTCCGCCCAGACCGACTCCGGGGCTCCTCCCTGTACCCCGAGTAGAACGCGGCCCGGAGAAGAGATCATCATGCGGAACCAACGGAGACGACGTCCGCAAGGAATCGTCCAGAATTTGACCAGCTGCGCCGTGCGTTCGTTTTCCCACTTGAATTTGTCATTATCGTGCCGGACCGATGCGTCAGCTTCGTTAAGGATCATTTTCTTTCTGCCACCGTAAATCGAATACGGCCCGGCGGTCTCGTGCATGTGGTTGGGGGTTATTGAGGCGAAATTAGTATTTGTATGCGCATAATTAGTCGTTATCGTAATAACAGCTTAACATGAGAGACATCACGTAAATAACGTCGATATATCGTACGGAAATATTGAATTTTTCCCCGACTTATCGCGATCTTCTATCGCCCGATAATTACCGCGTGCCAACTTAATATCGCTGCCCCACCGCGTACCCTGCTAATTTCTACAGCTTCGAAGGAGACGTTAATATGCGGCATATTCCCCTGCACCGTGAGCGGAATGACGATCTCTCATTCGTTCTGCACGTTATGGACGGTCTTTCATTTCTTTTTCCGTTCCACCGTGCGTCGTAATTCCAATGCGTTCACGGCTTTATCTCGAGAACATCTTTAAGGCCCAACACGATCCGCGGAGACGTTTATGTAAAGCGGAATAAGTGCGATCCGACGTCTTCGCGACGCTGCTGGTTCGATAATCGTGGTGCGAATAAAGCGGATCCAGCGATCCCTGTCCCGAGGGCGGCCTAAATCTTTACGTCAGAACGTAGTAGAGTCCTGGCGGGGGGAGGAGGGGACATAGGGCGCTGAGCTGGCGATAAGAGTCGTAAAAAATAATGACCGGAAAATTAATCGAACTTGACGTTGGCCCGTCGCTTCGACTTTTGACGCCTCATGAACTTTCGCTCACCGACGTGCCAATTCGAATGTAAAATCTATCTACAGCTGATGAGAACGAGTCGTTCGATCCACGCGATAACGAGATATAATTGCTGTCGAAAACGAAAAAAAAAGAAAAAAGAAGGACTTGAATATAGAATTTTACTTTTTATTTAATTTAAATCTTTTAATTTGATATCGCGTTGCAAAATACAACGCGATTTTGATGCTTCTAAATCGAAGAAACTTGTTATTAATTTGCAAAGGCAGCTATTTGAGAGAAGAATGTATGCGAGACTTGTCCTAGAAATTCATTGTTTTTATAAAGTTTGCTTTTAGTTATTATTCGTGCGACTCTGCATAGCGCCGATAGAGTTCTTTCTTGGCGAGCTGGCAAGCGTTAGATTAGGGGGCACGATCGAGGCGAGGCATTATTTCCCTTTCCAGTCGAGCGAGAAGGCATTATCATTATCGGACGAAGGGACAGACGGCCGCGGGGGATGAAGAGGGACCTTCCCGTAAGAAAGGGTTGAGTTTACGCAAGAGTTACCGACGATTCGACGACCGGAGACGAGTGCTTACTGAATCACTTAAATGATTAAGGAAAAGGGTTGTTTAGACAGCGTCTCGGATCTCGGGCCGTTTCATTCTTCGTCGCACGGGCTCTTCGACCCCGGGCGCATCGCGTCGCGTCGCGACGCCTCCACCTCTATCTACGCCGCCGCTCGACGTCTTAGGGTAATCCGTTTTGTCAACGACTCCCGACCCTCGCTGCCTCATTACCTTCCTTTTTATTCGTTTCCGTGCGATCGTGCCGACACGCTCTCCAACGCCTCGCTCTCGAGGCCGCCTCTTTGCCGTTTAACACCTCGGACGCCATGCGACATCGTGACTCTCTCACCGCAGTATACTTAAAACTGCTTTTAATTCGATTTTAGTTTACATTCGATTAACTTTTTCCATCTCAAAAGATGCGTACGTAGAAATAATATAATAATATCGGATAAGCAAAACAGTGCCAAGTATAGCATTGTTTCCTCGGGTCGCTCCACTCGGGGAAACATATTGATCGATACTGTTGTTTCTCGCAGCCAGAGCGAACAATAATGTGAGAAAAATAAGAGGATGAAGAAGAAGAAGAGAAGAGAAGGGAGATGAAGATCCATCCGTCTCTCGACCCGGAGGCCTCTGAGCTTCTTCTCTACCTTACCCGTACCCAATATACGTGCCTCGACAATGTCCGCATTCTACGATATTTGCAGTGCTCGTAGAGCGTAGCTTCTCTCCGAGTAAACATCGTGAGAGATAAGGCGTACACCCAGGCACAGCGCCTTGATTTAACCAACAACGTAGCGCGTCGGATGGCGTAGGGGGCATTCACGATTTTTCCAAGTGCGAAGAAAACTTTAGCCTCGAAAAAAGAAAGGAGTTTCTCGAAAGCCTACAATCTGTGAGGAAAATTTTTTCATGTTTTTTTTCGCGAAAACTGAAAAAAGAAAGATTATTCTAAAACAAAACGCATGCTTTTTTTTACCGTGATCCATTCTCGCGATCGCAATGCCGATTAAACGCCGATACTCCCGGAAGCCGAGAGAGGCTGGAAAATCATGCGCGCGCGTGCGCGCGATGCCGGAGGCGATCGGTGTACGCGTACGTGTCAGTGGTTACAGCTATCGAGAGTCAGACCCCGGGCCTGAGCGAACGACGGGCATTAAACCTATTAAGACGGCAGAGCCGCGGCGTCAAGAGATGACAGTGATAAACTCGACCCTCTGACACGGAGGTCCCTCTCTCGAGAGAATACCTCCACGGAGGAATTAGCGTTTCTCTCTTCCTCCATGCGGTCGCCGTCTCGCTCGCGCCAACGCGTCGAGGATTTCTCGGAGGCTCACGTCGAGAAAAAGCTAGGAGGATGCTCGCGGTCGGTCGTAGGCGACCCCGATGAGCGAGAGCGAGGCGAGCCCGTAGAAACGGCGGGGCCGTAAGGCGAGCCAGAAGGGCAGCAAGGATAGCCAGGCTCGTGTATCGTTACAGTTTATTATAATATAATTATGTATCCTGGAAGAGGGATACGCCGATCGGCGGGGCGGATAGTCAGCTCGCTATCCGGCTGAAATGGCTGAGCAAATACGAAGTCACGAAGTCGTCCGGGATCATCTGATCGGGTGGGGACGGGTTTGCCAATTCCTACCTCTCGCGAAGTCACGCTCCTCGCTTGCCACGGGGTCGGCAGTCACCCCGCGTTGTTTTCTCTCTCTCTCTCTCTCTCTCTCTCTCTCTTTCTCCGTGTGTACCGGTGCATCGCGAGACCACTCGAGACTCGTGACAAAAGCCTACGGCGCAATGATGCGATCTTACCCCAATTAACGGTCGTACTTTCAGGGTCTTAGGAAAATCTTCCGGGAGAGAGAGCATTTGTTTTTCTCTTCCGTTATCGGAATTTCTTGGAAAAAATTTTTCGGGTGACGTGAATGACGCTGGCCGATTGGCGCACGACTTGGCGATGCCAGGATTTTTAGCCGATTTTTCTCGGGATCGCTTTACCGGCTATACGTTCGCGACGCTTTTCAGCATGGCGACCGGACACCATCGAGTCCATTGGCCTCCCTTCAACTATTAGTTCCGATGCGAAATTTATGCAGCAGTCAGAATATGGCTTCGCCACTACGAAATATATGGTATAATAATTCTCGATATCAGGTGCCTTTAATCACCTTAAATCCACAGTCCGGGCACACCCCGTGTTCACTTAACTTCAGGGTTATCTTAATCTTTCGACAGCTGCCCAGCGCCTACTCAATCGTTTTTGCTCTCCTTCACCCTCGACTCGGCCATAGCGGCGTTGCTCCTTTATCTTTCTACTCTTTTCTTGTCTCGTCTCGTTCTTGCCCCGTGGCCCTGGCACACAAACGCACTTGCGGGAATTTCGCGTCTGCGGTCAGCGGAAGGTGTCGACGACCACGTCGAATATCGTTAATGTATCAGCGATGATCTTTGCGTTAACTCACAATTCATAAAGTATCCAAAATTTATTGTCCAGTTATCAACAATATTGTACCATAAGTGATAAAATTCGCAAACTTATTGTTAGCATTATTAAAATACTGCCAGATTGACCGGCAGCGCAAAATCTGAAAATATTAATTTGCGCCTGAAGAATCTCTCACTCAAGTGTTCCTCAATCATCGACGGTATTATTAATGATAATTCCGCTTTAAATCATACGCCGGCAGTAAAAGGTCCAAGACAGTTATGCGATGGGACGGCGATGCGTCTCTCCGGCTTGTAAACAAACGTATATTACGATGGAACACGCTGTCTAACAAAACTTTTACGTGTCCACAGGTTACGACCGGCTTCACCTCGTCTTCGGTGCCAACAAGAGAAGAGAAGGCGCTAACGATGCCAGTGGGAAAGATGCGAGATAACTACTCGGCAGGTAACTAGCTGCCAGCTGAATGTGCTGGAAGAGAGAGAGAGAGAGAGAGGGAGGGAGAAAAGCTCGTTCGCTCACCTATCCGCGCAATTTGATTACTATGGCAGGAAATTGGGATTGTTGGATTCGCGTTGACTAGCTTCGCAACTATGCGAGAATCCCGATGGACAAACGAGATCCAGCCGCGATTTCTTCATTTTCTTTTTTCCCCCGTTCCCTTCGGCCACTTTGCATATCACGCTCCGATGCGCGCCTGCGATATCGAGGACGTATCGTAACGTCTGTATCACTCGTTCGCTGTTGCAGAGGGCGAGAGGGAACATCCTGGAAATCCTTCTCGCCAATTGCGTACATTTAACTTAACCGTTCGATTAATCGGCTTTCGATACGCGTTTTCGCGAAGGCGCGGCATCGCAACGTCTGCACGCGCAGTAGAAATCGACGGCTTCGACATCCGCAGGAAGACTATTGTTTCTCGCATTTAAAACAGGCGTCGCCGTTCCGCGAAACCGAAGAAGAGAGAGACTCCGGCCTGCCCGAAAGGAACGACCTAATTGACGGCGATATCGTACACGTATTACGCCGCCTAAGTATGCACTTTAAGTGCGCGGTGGCGAACGTCGAGCATATGTACTGGCGTACCTTATTACGCGCTGGATCCTTCCAGTGCGGGTAGATGCAGAGGAAACGATAGTGATTCCGGCTTGTTAAGCTCCTCCTTTAATTGCCCTTGGGTTTTCATCGTTCGTGCGTATACACGCCGAGATATTTTCTTAACGCGTATCTCGTGTGTACCGGTCGTCTTCACTCATTCGTTGAAAACGAATATCTACGGAAAAAATTCAGCGGAAACGCGGGAAAGGCCGTTTCCGCCTTTCGCGTCCTTCCCTTCGCTTCGCCTTGACTTGGCGATCCCTTTACGCACCCCTGTAGGCTTGGTCTCCTGTTGGCGCTTTATTTCAATCTTAATACTTTGTAAAATATCGTTGTACGCCGCATTGATTCCGTTCGTTTGTCCGATTATCCTACGAGTACGAGAAGCGATGAGGGACTCGATCGGCCGAGGGTGCCGATTCCTCTCCAGCCGCGCCTGGGTCGCGCGGCTCGTATACGGCAGTGCATTATTTTCCAATATTACATCAACGACGGGAAGCGAAGGACGTAGGACGAGGAGAGAGACTCCATCGGATCACGCACGGTTGAATTTCCGAGTCGGGGGAAACGGGGGAGCGGGTGCGGAGAACGACGGCGACGGCGGAGAGGAGGCGGGAGGAGGGGGAGGG
>VBVR01003441.1:0-17710 GCA_011638315.1 Tetramorium parvispinum
ATATAAAATCTTCTTTAAAGATTTTGATAAGTTTAAACAGACAATAAGTTGCTCGCTCATATAAAGAAATTTTGTTTCTGTTTAAGATTATCAAAATCTTAAAAGAAGATTTTATATTTTTGCGTATATATGAGAATAATATTGTTGATTTGAAATTAATGTTTTTTCTGTGTAGGTATGCAATTTCAATCGTTAATCCGAGCTGGCATTTGAATGACTTATTTAAAAATATCTTCATCAATGTAAAAAATATCTTTAATTCGACACTAATGGTAAACAAATAGGAACGAAAATCTTTCTTGTTGTCAGTCAATCGATCGTCAAAAGGCCAGTAATCAAATATTGACGTTGCGCGATATCGGGATTCGACAAATGGATCTAGCGCAATAACAAAATGAACTCGCAGTTATCGCATCGCCGCGCGTAAGTTGGAGATTAACGTCAATTTAGAAGTGCGATATCGTTCGTGGGAGTGAAAGGACGAGGAGAGAGGCATATCATATACGCGAAATGAAATTGGCGGCAGACTCAGGTGGAGGGTGAGGTCGAAACAGTAGGATCGAAACGGTAGGAATTCCTCCTCCAAGGGGGATAATAACGATGCGAAAGGGTGCATAGAGGAGCGCGTAATGCTAGACACTGGCAGCACTCGAGCGACTCATTAGAGGCTTTGCATATGGTGGCGTCAACCTCGAAAGGTTAACCAATATTGGCAGAACGCGCGTAATTACGTCCTCCAGCCTGATATAGCCGTGTGTGTATATATATAGGTAGCTTCAATAGTTACGCCTGGGTTCGGATGTGCAAACGTTTCCTACCGACCAACCAGCCAATCTATTGCATCTCTCTCTCTCTCCCTCTCACATACATACACACACCCTCTCACATATACACACACACCCTCTCTTCTATGCAATCGCGTATAGCTTACGGCTGCGTTTGCTCCGTACTGCCATCAACAAGATCCGCCCCCTGTACTCGCGCAATCGCTGCATCCTACGATAGACCGATATGTCTGTGTCTAATCATCAACTTCGCAGCTCTTTCCTTATACATTATTTCAAGACGGGATAGGCAATCACGGAGAGTATAGCGACTAACTTCCATAATCAGTGAAATTATGGAACTGTACTACGTTCGAGTAGCCTTGATGCTCGATTTTTGTTTTAAGTCAATCGTAAGACTGCGCGAGAGAATCTCGACAGAACATTTTTTTTTGTCCTTGTCAATAAATCGGTCAATAAAATGCACACGCTTTCGTAAGTGCTCTAAACGCCGATATGTCGGACGATTTTTCTAGTATTAGATGCCGTTTCAGGCATTTCCAGACGGCAAAAAAGAGATAAATAGGAAAGACGCGAATAAGTAACCGGTTACAGGAAATCAAAGGTAATCATCAAAGAGAAAAAGACCGCGTTTCTATGATCCCGACGCAGCCAATGTCTATAAGCGATCGTTGATAATAAAAAGCGGTATTTCCCGATTGGATTAAAATTAAGATAGTGTCATTGCAGCACTCGCTGACACGGTATCCTGGATAAAAAAATGCGGCAGCGCAATTATAGTGTCGTCAAATATGTGCAAGATTGATTATATAATTATCGATCTAAATAAGAAAAGAAAAGAAATTTTATTCCGTACATATTATCCGTATATATTTCTTATACTAAGTATATTGCATTAACGTTTCGTTATTAAAAAATCTACACGATAATTATCTTTGAATATTTAAATATATATTATTTAAATTTCCATTTAATAACAATTAAAAATATTTGCTATATTATTTTATCGTACAGAGAATAAGCAAATACTCATCTATCGCCTACCAATACACAACAAAGCGGTAAAATTCGCGAGAGTGCACAACGGCGCGAATGAAGGAAAACGGAGAAATCAATCAATTTACACGAAGACAACAGAAAAAAAGAGACACTTCTCGATCGAAGTATCCCCAAAGGAACCCTTTCGCGGGGCCGGTAACGACATATTTCTCATTTCCTGTAATCAGAGCGTTGGCGTCGGAGCGTCCCAATCGAGCCGCTTCAATTTACACTCTCGGCCCTCAGCGCGGGACACCCCCTTCTTGTATCATACAACGCAGTCCGCAACTTTCAACGCCGCCTAAAACAATAGCGGCCCGACGGCGTCGAAAGTGACGGGGCACGTAGTAACCTGTTAAGGGAAGAGCACGACCGGCGGCGGAGATGAGGGAGAAGCGAACGAGAGAGCGGCCGTCGTATTATTAAGCAAGTAAATTAATAGAGGCTTGTCCAGGAGAGGTGGTGAGAGAGAGCGAAGCAGTAAGGGCGCTGAATTCCACGATAAACAATGCCTACCGTCAGAGAGTTTCTCTGGTAGGCGCCGCGCCACTGCCACCGCCACCGCTGCCGCCGCCGCCGCCGCCGCCGAGCACATGCAGACTACACAACCATCCGAAGGGGTGGCTCTGGAAGAGGGAGGGAGAAGCCTCCCGTTGCGTGAGTCACAGCGCGCTTGCCTATTCCTGAACGTCGAGCATAAACGTACGCGTGCGTGCGCGCGTGTGTATGTGTGTGTATGTGTGTGTGTGTTCGCCAGGCGGACACGAGGGTTGCTAAGCGAAGCAAGTAAAGCACCTGTGGGAGCCGACTCGTTCGGAGGATACGGAGGTGGCCGAGGAAGTAGTCGAAAGGGAGTAGACGTACGCGAGGGAGTGCGGCGAGTGAAGAACAGGCGGGAAGAAGAGAGGGCGAGATAGAGAGGGATTTAGAGCCCAGGGAGGGAAGGAGATAGAGACGGGGAGATAGAGCGAGAGAGCACGGACGGAGAGCCGAGAGTAGAGTGGTGAGTAAAGCAGAGAGAGAGGCCTGGCGAACGAGCGAGCCAACCCCGGGGAGGAAGCCAATCAATAAACTCACTCACTCACTCGCTCTCCTACGGAGAGAGACCTACTGCTCTCCCTACGCTCGCGATGTGGCGATATGTGTGGCTGTGTAGATGTGTATATGCGTGTGTATGTCGCTGTACGTATGTACACACGTCCAATCTGGAAGCCTCCATTATATACGCCCACTCGGCTGCCTACAGCCATTTTGTAGCCGTCCGTCGTGTTTGGCCTAACTCGAGCGCCGGTACCTTCAACCCCTTCGAGTTCGACAGAATTCGAAAATCGCGGCAACTACTTGGGCCGAATGTCAAGCCGATCGATGACGATTATATCAGACGCAGACCGTATTAATTGTAATTGCACGCGATCGATTTGCGCGAGCGAGTTATACCTGTTTATCTTCGCGATTAAACGAGATTAAAGATGAACAGATGAATATCCGGTACGTAATACGTTACATTAACATAAAAGCTCCTCTACGCCGGCTGCGGTCTCTATCGAACAGCATTGCGGCTCTCATCTCGCCGATACGACTAGCGCGATTTTAACGGTCCATACGCCGCAAACGGTGTGCTTCTCCAGGTGCACGACCAAGGGGGAGATATTACGGATTCGCGATAACGATAACCGTCGTCGTGCAGAAACGTTTCCGGCGGAGTATACGCGGCGAGTACGGACGGGATCGTGACTCTTGTTTTAATGGCGGCGCGCGGAGGTAACAGGACAGGGGTGAGAGGGGAGGCAGCACGGTGGCTCTCTCTCTTTCCCTCTCTCTCTCTCTCTTTCGGCGGTAGTTTAATCTAATGGAGCCGAGAGACCATGAAACCTGGCGATAAACTTACCCGTAGGCGGCCAGGGCTGGATCGTAAGGGTAGTAACCCGTGGCGGCAGGTTGAAGGGCAGCCGTGCCCCAGGCAGCACCCATGTCCGCCGTCATGCCCATCCCCGTCGCGTCCTTCAGCCCGTACGGATTACCCTGCAAGAGCAGAGTGCATGATAAGCACTAATTTATTTAGAGTGTGTCGCTGCATCGCGCGACATAAATTCTCCTACAATGTAAACACGCTATCGACATGCTATCCTTCTATCGCGATGTTAAAATTTAAAAAAAAGAAACGATGATATCGATCGCGCGCGCGATATCGATCCTCGCGTGACACGAGCGATTCAGGAAACTATACAGATCCATTATAGTTAATGCTACAGATTATGTTCTGCATGCTGAGGGAGATTATCGCAAGCCTGTCTAGAAATCCTTTAGAGGTTCAATCCAATCCATCTCAATTTTCGCTGACACAGTGGAAAGCCACAAGGAGTCGTAGCAATCGTATAAATATAATATTTGATCTCTGAACATACAGTGTACGGTTTGTAATCTTAAAAAGATACGAATAAATGTCCCTGAAAGAAAGTTTTCAAACATGCTTTACTCTCGTCTTGATCATCCCGACTGGTTAAGTGACAAATGAAAGGAGGCCGCGGGTTTTAATCAGGCATCCCTAAGACATTATCGCGGACGTTAGTTAGTCGGTATATAATGTTGTCACAAGATGCATTGTGAAGGCATACAGTAAAGGAGCGAAGAGATGGGAGAATGGACATGAAATATGAGAGGAAAGAGTGAAAAAGAGAACGAGAGAGGTAGAGAGGAGCGCAGGTGAGAAAAGAGAAGGAGCGTGGCGGCACGTTACGCGGCTAATGGTAGCACAATGGGGGATATTATTAGTGCAGCGGCTTAGGAGTGGTCTCTTTGGCGCCACGGAGTTTCGTGTTACATCTAGCCGTTGTCGTCGTCGTCGTCGTGTCTTCATCGTCGTCGTCGTCCACCTTCTTAATTCTTCGTTTCGATTTTCGAAGGCCCTAACGGGTGTCCTTGGCTCTCCTCCCTTCCCCCCCCCCGCCCGCCTTTCTTTTGGCCCTAGTTCCACCTCGCCGTAGGTCTCCCTCTTCAGGGAGTCCGGCACACGTGCTAGTGTGTGTGTGTGTGTGTGTGTGTGTATGCATCTTCGTCTTTATTTCTCTTCTTTTCAGAAGCGGCTTTAATGGCGAACTGCGGGTGGTCCGACGTCGACGCTTTGGACTATTGTTACGACTGTGCACAGTCACACAGGGTCACTGGTCGCCGGTTTAACCGATTATATGAGCACGCCTGTATTAAGGTAGCAATAATCGTTGTGTTGCGCCCCAAATCTTGCGACGTATGCGACGCATTAGGGGGCGCGACAGCGAGGTGGCTCTAACTTGATATCCTGTGTCGCTGTGGGCTCGACACACTCCATCAAGTTAATGCAATAGCGCCCATAATTGTCTTCTATACAGGGTGCTCTAAAAGCGTAGATCCATACATGTTTTATGACAAAATACTTTTTTACTCTCTATATCCACGTGCTACTCTATTCGATACAAAAATGTAATTTGTTTAAAATTAATTTGTACACAGTTGTGCACCGATTTTATATTGATTGCTTTAAGAACAGCGATTTATTCTGCAATTTTTGGATATAATTTAGAATCGCTAAAAATTTTCAAGTAATATTTATTTATATATTTATTTGTACGATATGAATGTTTTTAAATAATTTATACTTCTTTTTTTAATAAGTTATACATACTTTGCACATTATGAGTCTTATAGGATTCTTACAGATCACACACACATTTTCGACAATCCATCGCGTCACCCACTTCATTCAATGCTAATCTGATTCTTATTATATTATAATGCCCATTGAATCGATTTGCATCATCAGGAGCACGTGCTTCCTGCTTAACTATCCGATAAAAAAAAGAAGAGAGGAAGAAACACAAAGAAAAAAAATGGCTACAGTGAGCATGATGAAAAGTATAATAAAAAATATAGAAATTAGGAAATAAAATATAACATGTTTATATTTCCTGTAGCTATTTATAAGAAACATTTTGTTTCACTTTTAGTAATGTAACGAAAATGAATAAATAAAATGTACTTGTTTTGCATAATTTCTTCAAGAAATTCTACAATAATTATTGAAGAAATCTATTTTTTTAATATCCAAATGCTTTGTCACTTGAATGCTATAGCGTTCGCAACGCAGAGCAAAAGCGATTTTTTTACAAGGTCTCGAGGTCTTTTATTTTTTCGAAAAACGATATTATCTCAATATGAATAGTAAGGACGATGCAACCCATCGTCAAAATACTCAAAATTCTCAGCAGTCAGACGCTTATGGCATTCCGGACTACACCCTGTCGTATCGTCCGTCACCCGACTGCTGGCAGTGATGGTCGCGTGCGCCAAATTACGCCACGGCGTTGAAATTCCACGAACGATTGACCGGCCGGACTGCAATTTATGCCGATAAAGATGCAAAACTATGACGCGCGTTCCGCCGTCTCGCGCGACAAATGGCATTCTTGGGGTTTCGCACAGCCAGGACTAAACCAATACGCGCGAGGGAGGATCCCTTCGTCCTTTGGCTCATCAGTCTCAATTACAACGGGACTCATGATCGAATGGGAACTACCCACGCGTAGAATGATAGCCACATAACACTGGCAACTACGATTATTATCTGTATGTTCGAGTGTGCAAATACTTCAATACTTGTTCAACGTTGTGCGAACGCTATCAAAAATTTTCTATTTTTATATTTTATAGGAACTGACGATCGACGAGAGAATTTTGATAAATTAAATTTGAAAAATGACAAACTGCTATAGAAATCGAAATTAATCGAAGTTGATAAATTCGTAAAAGATTCCGCAGTAATTTTTTACGCAATTCCCGATGTATTACTCGCGGATGTACACGCGCAACTAAACGCACGTTGCACGTGGTAATATTGCACGCCAGCCGCGTTTAAGTGCCAATTATAAAAGCGTAACAATCTACGATTAAGAAAGCTACGCGTGTTACACTTTTCAATGGGCCGTAAAATAACATACGATATCGCGAATCGAAACGTTACGACTTTCGTATTGCGGCAGACATGCGTGCTTCTTCTCCGCAACCGCGTAATATTGCTATTGATACTGATACGGTGGGGTAAATCCAAGTTTCATACATTTGGCATCACGCTATTATATATAATATCCTGTTAATATTGTCGAACGAGTATTATTAATCAGATGACTTGATGTGTGGTCAGAACAAGCTCCAATAGTAAACCTTCAATTTGCTATTCTTATTTTTATGTTATCGATATTATGCGCATTCTTGATATGATAAATTTGTTTCGCGAAGAAAATACAGTCTGCCAATTGTTCAGCTTCAATTGTTTGGAGAAATATTTATGGAGTATCTTGGCGCAGAGTCTCTTACAGAATTAGCGATATGTTAAAAATTCTCATAGCGCTGAAGGAACATCTGAGATACAACTGTACCGCGGACAATTCGAATAAAACGCAAAACGTCACAAGAACGAAACAAAGAGGAACGTCGTTCAAAGGGTGAAACGCCGTGTGCAGCGGCATTCCCCAGGAAAATGTCGCCAGAGCGAATCTCGGAATCCGTTACGCCGCCGACACCGTCGCTACGTGAAATAAGACGAATCCGTCGGCTGATGAGAAGAGGTTCCCGTCTACCGTTGCTCCCCTATCTCGCGCGCAGTTACGTCCTGCTCTCGTCCTTTCTCGCGTTCGCGCACTCCCGCCGCCGCGATATCCCCCGTGGCTCCCGTCCCTGTTTCATGGCATCCCGCGTATTGATTCTATAAACTCGTTCGCGAGAGCGATGAGAGTAGTCTTCTCTCCCTACTTCCCCATCCTCTCGGTATCCGCCTCTTCCCTTCCTTCATCGCTGATTCGTTTGACGGAGACGATCTCGTTTAGCGCATCCGCACGATAAGCGAGATTCGCGAATGTCATATGCGGAATATATGTATTTCTGTGCAGCAATTTTATTTATGAATAAAAAAAAGGGAAAAGCGCCGATGGCCTCTGGTTTCGGAAAATATATTCCGAAGGCATTCCCGTGTCTGCTATATCAAAAACAATATCGGTATATCAAAAGTGATGCATAATTCAAAATAGAGATATACGTTAATCATATATTTGCTATTTTTATTTCAATTTATATTTTCTGATGTGTAATTATATTATATATTTATTACGTCACTACAAATTGGTATTATCAACAGTCTCTCAGTTTTTGCGCTGATTCCACAATAATTCAGACAAATATTCCGATCTAATGATAGATCTATGAAGTATTGAGCTAGCGCGTGTATGCAATTTACCAAGCATGTTTAATTAAATATATTAATCTCACGATATTATTATCACGTGAAGCTGACTGTGAAATAATATGGCAAATTTTATTGGGCAGTAAATCCCGATATCGATGTTAAATTGTAGATTATAGGTACGCCGTGATAGCGCAGTTTAAGTTAATTTGCAAAATAAGTATATCGAATTTTTGATACGATATTTGATACGACACAAGAATACAAAATCGCAGAACATATCGTATGATTTACTCGCGTTCTGCTGTTCAGATAAAAGTCTGTGTGTCATATCAGCGTTTATCTGAGCAGAGCATGCACTGATTACGCGGCAACATCAAAAAGCCGATGGCTTTCTCAGTTGTACAAACATAGCGACTCGTGAAAATGAAAATGCGCTGTAGAGATAGCTATATGTATTATCTGATTATATGAGCTAATGACATATTTACGGCACACGTCAATAGCGCGCCGTCCCGTGCCATTACAGAAATTGCCGTTACAGATTGATTATGCCGCACATAATGCCGTTATTAAAAGTCGATTTTAACGATAATTGCGCTTTCATGTGAAAGTAGCATTCCCTTGACAGATATCTTTTTTTTTGCCTTTTTTACCGAATTATGACGATTTCATCTACAGTTCGTAAATGCCATGGTATGTTACTCCAACCGAGTGCCACCGATGAGAGATCGCTGCTTACACGCGATTTAGAAAATTGCATCTGCAAATTTACGTTGCTAATTACATATGAAGAATGAAACGTGTCTCTCGGATGGTAAATGCATTCGCTGAATTTCATTCGCGATAAGCCCTATTACAAATTACATGCGATAAATCACAGCGGTTATAAATCCTCGTGCCATCGAATCGCGGCGTGAAACGGAGCAATTTCCGACTACATTATTAGCCATCTCGTAACGATTTCTTTTTCCTAGATTTTCTTCTCCATAGCATCTCTATTTTTATCTCGCTCGTTGACCGCGCAAGGAATATATTAATCGATCACGCCGTCAAAAGCAACCAATTAGTATAATCGTCCGATAGATTCAAATTTAATTAACTACTACACTTTTTTCCAATCTGGGATAGCATCAAAAGTGCTTATCGACATAAATGTAATGCATCCGTGCGGTCTTCTCGCAAAATACGAATAATGGGAGAAAAATCAGTCGGACTGTGCTCCTGTCATCATTTATCTTGTTGCATACATTTACTCTGTACATACAAAATATTTTTGTTTGAAATTAGAGCAGCCATTAATTTTACAGACATTCCGATTCAGTAATATTTTGAAAATATTGCATAATAAAATAATAAAATTACAGATAAAATTATGCGTCGAATTTCAGATTTCGCGAAACTGATTTAACGCGCATTTAGCTAGATTCCTGGCTTCTTTGGGACCAAGGCATTGAAATAACGTACAGTCGGGCGAAAAGGATTCCCCGGTGACATATGCGCGCGAATTCGTCACCGGCAGCCCCTTGAGAACGTAACGAGCGAGTTCGCCTTCCGCGAATCGAAACTTAAACGAGATTATCAGCCGCTTCTTGAGAAAGGGACGCGTGAATAATTCGACGCAGCCGGTATCTAGCCTGTGAAGAAGCACGAATTCTTGAGCGCGGGGCAATCGAGGGGGGGCCGATCTCGACGTCCGAGAGAGGGTTCTGTCACCGGGATTCCAAGCTAATTCGCGGCAACACGTGCTAATCCGTCTTAAGTTAATACTGGAGAAGCAATAATCGCCCGGCACGCCTAGTACGATGAATCGATCAACCTGCATCCGGCAACGGTCGCGTCACACGTTGCAAAGCACAGGATGATCTTTTATAGATCTGACAAGAAATTTGTAATATGATTTTAATGTTGTAGCAAATCTAAGAATTTAATGAAAAAAATTATAAGATTTTTTGTTTTTAAAACAGAATGAATTTAAAATGGAACAAAAACATAAGAATCAATTCCCTAAATTTTCAATAGAAATAATAAATTTTATTTGTTTTCTAATACTAATAATCTTTGCGTGAAATCGTCGAAAAATTTTATTAACGTTTAAAGATTTATAACGGTATCTTAATTATATCATGGTTTTTAAGTATTTACTTTATATTTTGTATATTAATTAATTACAAATATTAATTACAGCGACAGTTTTAATACTTAAAAATATCTACTAAGGGATAAAGTCGTTTGTTAACAACACTTTTAATGCGCTACATTGCTACACTGAAAAAAAATTCTGGTTAAAAACGAACGAATCAGAAAAATCTTGCAGGCGTAATCAAATATTCTGGTTATTATAATAAGAATTCTAGTTATTACAAGTTATAAAGTATTGAGTTTTATTATAATAATCAGAATATTTGATCACGCCTATAAGATTTTCTGATTCGTCCGATTTTAACCGGAATTTTTTTTCAGTGTATATAAAAAATGAAAGAGAACTCACCAATGGAGAGTAGAATGCAGAGCTATCCATGCCGATGCTGGGGTAAGGCCCTTGGTCGGTGGTGGAGGGCGTCGGCGTGGGGTAGGAGGAATAGGAAGTCGCGGTGGGTAGTCGAGGGTAAGCGCCCAACGCGAATCTCGCGGCGTTGTCGTATTGGCAGCTGCACACCGTTTGCCCTGTCACGGGGTCCGTCATCATGGGCCTACCGTTCTCGCAGCAACCGGGCCCGGTGGCCGCACCACCCACGGGGGTCGTGGCGCCGCCAGTACCCGCGGGCCCGACCCCCGTCGTCGTTGTCGCCGTAGACGAAGGCGACAGGGCACCCGGGCTCAACGCACCCCCCGACATCGCCGGCGATGTCGCCGTTGTCGGTTGCCCGCCGCTCACCAGGAGCTGAAAAACAAAAAGGAAAAACACGTCATTAACATAGTATAATTGCGCGCATGCATGATGCAGAGAGTCTCCATATATTTCCTTGTAAAATTAGGAATTAGTTTTGCGAACTTATTTCAAACTGACTTTGATATTTGTGTTGACCGTAGAAACTCTGTCTCCCACACAGATTCATTTTACATTTTCTCTTCATTTTTCACCGTAGATACATATAAATAACACATAAAATGGTTGCCCGTAAGCACATATGCATAAACGTATCATGATAAGGACATACATATGTACAACATATGTACATACGACTGGAAACGCAAAAGATTTATTTTTTTTCCATTGCGTCTTGGTGCTTTTTTAGCTAGCTTACATCGCTTCGGCGACCTCAAAATCCGATATTCACAAACATCGATAATAATGCCTTTCTTTTGGCAAGGTGAATGATGAGAAAAAGATTCTACCTGAGTTTTTAGGAATTTCTTTTTCCTTGTGCGAAAGTTTTACGACATAATCAGTTTTTCAATACCATCCCATTTATCTTTGTAAGGATACATATATTACGTGAAAAAATTTAAGATATAAATTTCACGATGTATTTATTGAAACAATCTCGGCGTATAACGGAGAGCGATTATTCCTCCCACGATTAATAGCTTCGTAAAGCTCATATAAACAGAAAGATGTCATTCTCATGTGCGTGCACGCGCGCAGGGGATCGCGTCGAGGTTGCCTCACGCTAAATTAGCCCATTGTAAATGAGGACGGAATGAATCCCGGTAATTAATATGGCAAGGGCGCAGAGTTATTTCGAGAGGACGGGAAGCTCGAGAGCCGCCGCTGCCGCGAGTCGGGTTGTATATCTGCGTTGATAAAGCCTTCTCTCCGACAGCTCTCCCGCATTCCGTTACACACGGGAGAGAGAAAGAGATAGCCCGGAAAACGACTCTCTTTCCCCCTCATACGTATACCTTTCTATTCGTAGACCGTGTCGAAATCACCCACGAAAACGCCTACGAAGCGTTGCGGTGCGCACGTGATGAATAGGATCGACGAGAACTTTATTCTCCTGCAAACGATTCTCCTTCGCGTTTTAGTGCTCCATCTCTCGTGAATTATTAAAAGCCCGGCGCGGCGCCGCTTATCAATTTTCAAAGTCAGCGCGTTTTACAAAAACACGGCGACTCGCGCGGCCAAGTTTTTATATACACCGATGGGAGCCTCCGTCGTATCTCGCGCGACAAAATACAAAACTGTCTCTCGGTCGTTAAGCAGTGCCATAGGGATGATTTACTACGATCTCGGAAATACGTTTTCCTCGGAAGCTCAGTCATTAATACATAAAGCTGTTTCGTCACGATAATACAGATCGTTGCGTGGAATTATCTTTTGTTTCGAGAAACGCATAATAAAAATTTTTTTTTTAAGACGTCCGATATAGTCCGATTCAGCTGTCTTGTTTATGCCTTGAATTACGCGGTTTCAATGATTTGCATAATTATCTCGATCTACAATGAACCATCTGCATAACTATCTTCGTGAGAAAATTCGAGGAGTCGCTTCCGCAACATCGAGCCATTTCCGGCTCACGCTGTTTACAATCTCGCGCTCATCGATTTTCCGTGAGCGTGCGTCAATACGCTCGCGTATTTTCACAAGAAATATCACGGGAGCCCGAGCCGGGCGTTGCAAAAATAGAAGGGCGAAGGGACGGCGCGTCGCATCGCGCCGGATCCGCACCGAAAGAACGAGGTAAACCCAACTTTCGTGAACAAAGACCCCGCGCACTTTCGTCGTGGTGGTATATAACGGTGGTGGTGGTGTAACGGTGGACTTGGAGGACATGCTATGTGCGCGCGCACGTGTGTCCCCGTTCACGCATAACAACACGCGACACGTGTGTGCGCGTGTATATGTGCGCTCGGAGTCTCCCCGACTTCCTCGGCCCTCTCTCCGTCTCGCTCTTTTTCTCCTCGCCTCTAACGAAACGTTCCGGGCACCTCCAGCGTGTCTGGAGCCATTCACGCCCTGCTGGGTTTCCCACCGGAACCTTTTAAGACCCCACTTTCACCCCCGCGGCAGCCGCCGGCGCGAAAACCCTTCGGATCTCGTGGTGTAGGAAGAGTCGCCGTGATATGGTCCCATCCCGCCCCCGCTTCTCGTGCTCCACCTTGTCGCCGATCGTTTCGCGACGCGCTCGTTGGCGAGGCAACCCCTCGAGTAACCGAACGTGTCGGATTCTGTACGAATCCTGATACGAGCATCGTCTAAATTTTATCTTCGGGTCTCTGTACTAGCGTATCTTTTCTTAAACAATACGTGAAGAGAAATAACCCCCCAAGTTCGTAAAGTTCGTATTTTATAAATAAACGAGCACACTACTGCTTTTATTTATCTACAAAATATTTAGAAAGCAAGAACGTTTAGACTCTTTTATTGCTTGATATTTGTGGCTTGATAATGACGTCCGCGAAAAAGGCTTGGACAGCAAGAATGTTTAGATTCCTTTACCTACTTGATATTTGTGGTTTGTATAATGGTATCGCTGATCAAGTAGATTTCTACTCATGAAAAAAGATATGGGTAGCGAAAGCTCGCTTATTTGACGTTGTCCGGAAAATGGCGACTATTATTGGCATGATTTCTTGAACGATGGGTATTACACCGTCCCGGTTGGTCTAACATTAATTTTACGTGTGGAAAGTTATGTCGCCAAAGTTTCCTGGAGTTTATAAATGATAGTTAATAATGAATAATCGTTAATACATTCAATTTTCCTTAAATTTTAATGTCGGATGTTTTTAGTGTAGAGAAACTTTATCATAAATATATTACATTTGGAAATAAAAATAAGATTACAGCAACAATACCAATAAATTTTACACTTTTAATGCGAAGTATAAAAGATTTAGAGAAGAAGTATAAAACATTTCTTCTTTCAATTTAAACTTTTAATTTAAATCGTGCTCAAATCATGCTATACGAGTGGACACGCGTACACTGAATTATTATCATCATATGATCGATAAATTTTCATTATCACAAAAGAGAAAAAAAATACCTGAAATAAGCGGCATCTTCTAAGAATAATAAGGCAATGTCGCTTATCGCGATGATTAATCGGGAGATACTCGACCAATAATCTACCTGCAAAATTGACAAGATTCGTCACTTTGTTCAGATAGAAAGCATTCTCGCTTGCAACTTTCACCATGTACAACTTAAGTAGCGATCTTTGTAACGACAGGGTAACACAATCGATGAAGTGATTTCAATAGCTTTTATTTCGTTATATTTCTGCTGTGTAGAAAACAAATTGCAATAAAATACATTCCGCGCAAATTTGCTCCTTGTTAATTAATTTGCACATTTATTGAAACTTGACGGAATTGCATTATTTTATTTTCTTTATATATTTTCCTCACAATCATTTTTTTAATCATTCTAGTTTTTCGATGTATATAAAAATCTCATCAATGTGCGTTTGAACTTTATGCGACTACGTGAACACATACGAACGCTCACACGTGCGAGCAAAGAGGGCTGAAAGAACCCGGAGAAGCCGAAATCCTCCAAGAAACAGATCTTGTATGTGTATCGTTACGATCGGCCTGTATAAACAGGATTACATCTGTCCGAGTGAAACTGTATAGTACTTAGGGTTAATCACGTGTCATCAACATCATCCATGAGAAAATAATCAACATGTTACATCGAGCCGACTATCAAATAACTTGTCCAATCTATTAATAAATTTTACGATACAAAATTATGATAAATAAAAAATCTTTTTTCTTCTATTTAAGATCGAAATTCATTATTCATGATTTTAGGTATATGTCTTTCGATCAATGTTCCGTCAAACAATGATGATTCGAATTATATTATTTTCAGTTATATTCTTAAAAGACCTTCGTAAATTTATTACGACGGACTGGCAGCCATCAATTATGTGAACGCAGTTTATACTGAAAAGATGGCGACAGGAAAGGTTGAGTTGTGCGGCTTATCTTTTCTGCTCGCCTTCCTTTCCTCAGAGACCACTTCTTCCTCACACCGCAGCTTCTCTCTTTCTTTCTCTCCCCCATGTCACACCATGTATCTTTTTCTCTTCAGCGGAATCACAACCATCACGAAAGCAGGCAAGAATCTTGCTCTCCCTTCGCCCTCTCCACCTTGGACCTCTTGTACGACAACGGCATTACGGGCCCCTTCTTCTCTCGACAAATTAGCCACCATGGCGATACTTTTATAACGTGCAGACAGAAGAGATCTTCAATTAAAATTTAACATGACGATTTCGGTTGTTTTTTTCATCAGCAAATCTGCGGAGTCTTGAAAAGCAACATCGCGAAAAAGAACGGGGAACTTAAAACTGGCTATTCGAAAGACATGACGTTAATGAATTATATCTTTTTTATTACACTTCTATAATCGATAATATCAAGTTAAACTTAATCAAGTTATTAACTCAAATCTATCAAATTTGCAAGTCGGAAAAATATGGAGAAAATTTCGATACAACGTATCTTGAGAATTTAATCATACATCGCGCTTAATGCGATAGATGATGAATAATGAAAGGAATTACAAATTCGAACGAATTGTTAATTAGTAAACTCAATGTGCCGGGCGGAGAGCGAGTCGTCACGAAAGTCGTGGGTATTAAACGAGCGCGAACGCGGACGCGGCAGTTTCACGTTAATTACGTCCGTCTCTCCGGGAGAGACGCGACAGACAACGAGACGAGTTCCGCGAGCGTGGCTTTAAAAACGTCACCGCGCGCTTGGAGGAGGACGCCTGTCGGAGGGCGGTGAGATCTATTTGAAGCGTTAAAGACTCTGTTAAAGCGGCGGTAACTCGACGTTAAGAAGGCGCGAACGTCGAGTACCGCGGACGACTCAGGGTATTTTTACGCGGCTCGTTGAAGCGTTTATCGACGCCAGGGGAAATTCTTACGAGCTGCTCCCGTCCGTTGGAATTAAATCGACCGAGGGAACGTCAAACGTCGCTCGCGCCTCTCGCAAATTATGACGAACCAGATTTTTCCCCCCTCTCTCTCTCTCTCTCTCTTTCTCTCTTTTTCTTAATAACTTTAATAATACTATTTAATTATTTACCATCTATTTGAAACAAAATTATATACTCTTTATACGATATACATAATATAAAAGCAAGCAATTTTCTTTTTACGTTTCTCTAGAGGAGCCGCGCTCTTCTCGCCGATCACCGATTTCCTGTCGTCTTGTCGACCCTTCCGAAACTCGCGAAAAAAGGAGAGTGATGAATTCGCGCGCGCGCGAAACGAGGCCGTTCCTATGCGGATGAGACACGTGCACCTTTAAACCGGCAACCGGTTTCCGCGCGACGTGCGTGTAAAGGCGAGACACACAACCGAGACCGTTCGGCAAGTACGTGCGAGAATTTGTGGCGTAATTGCCGATTCCGTCAATCATCGGGCGACGGTGTTTTCATGCCGCTGCCAAATCCCGCGTGATACGAGATAAACAGCGCGTAATAACAAAGTATAACCGGATAACGACGGCATAATAATGCGAGTTAACGAAGTGAGCGGGGCCTCGAAATTCTCTTTTCAGACATGCGATCGTGAGAAGAGCATAAAATGAAAGGCTAATATCTCGCCGGGCATTATTGTAACCGATGCGGAGCCGGCCAACAAAGTTGTAGTTTTACTCTGTAATTACACGGGCGCGGCAATTTGTATATCATTAAAGGTACTCGCTATTGGGAATAAAAGTTCCACACGAATCGACAGCGTATCCTTAATAAATTATAATTAACCGATAAATAATGACCGAGAAAAAAAAATATTCGTGTAGCGCAGAGAGAAGCCGAACATAGTATGTATATTCCTTAAGTTGTTTCTACTGCCTTTTTAGATTCATTCTTCCTTTAATGTAATCCTTTTGAGATCTCGTACATCATCTCTCTCACTTGCCACTATTGCGCTATAATGACTTTTCAATACTCGGGATATCGTCTAATTACCGGTTCATGAAGACAAGAGGAGTGGCGAGGATTAGCGAAGCGCTCGCATTCGCAGTTGAACCAACTCGTCGATCTCTCGCGTCACTACTCCTGTGCCAAGAACTCGCGTCGATTCCCTCGCGATAACAATGGCCGCGAACAGCGCAAAAAGTGGGCGGCGTGAATGAAAGCGAGACAGAGAGAGAGAGAGAGAGAGAGAGAGAGAGAGAGAGAGAAAGAGAGATAGAGAGAACGTATAGGCTATGATCCTGAAAATCAATATCGTGGATACCGAGGTGCTTCCGTGTCGACGCTCGTAATTATATGCCGCGGAGCACGATATACCGCGTTGCACGATTCCCATTATTGCCATCACGGTAGTATAACTTATTGTTAGCGAACAGAGCACGATGCTCGAACGTAGATAGAGCGATGCTGTTGAATGACGGGACGCGGTAGCGCGACCAGTGCTCGGAAGTTTAACCCTTTTCGTACGTGCGATCATTAGAATACAGAGACATGCATTCCGTCTGATTCCAACGGAAGAAAAAACTGAAACTGAATGAAAATCGTAAGTCCCGAGATTTACATTTCTTTATCCTTACGTTTTAATTATGATAATTCTGTAACGATTAGACAACCGTGAAATGAATAATATTAGTGTAGATTGCTTACAATTATTTATGCACTTGAATGAAGTTTAACGTGTACACATATATATATATATATATATACATATGTGTATATTTAGAGAATAATATATGTATATGGGATGACGCGTGGCTCCGTGCTAACGCGAGTGATTAGTAACGGAAG
>VBVR01003442.1:0-17710 GCA_011638315.1 Tetramorium parvispinum
TTCTAGGAGATATATATACATATATATATATATATATATATTTATCTATGTTAATCTGCGCTGTTGCTCCAGATCACGTGACAAATAGTTAAGAGAAATCTTAATATATATTAAATATATTAAATATTGAAAATATTATGTTTCACATAGATGCATTTCAGGAATGTGCTACACTCAGAAGATAATTTATTGATAAATCTCTTATGAATATTCTTTTCATCTTTTCGTATATGTTTATGCTTAATAAACTTGTCAAAATTAACAAAAACCAAGTCTTGTATGATTTAACACAACACACTTAATCCATGCATGCGACTCAAACGATCCTGCATTATTAGGACCACTTCTAACACAATTAATATTATTCGATTCCTGTTTGATTTCATTATTAAGCCAATATTATATTGAGTTTTCTTAGCATACGTTAAATGAATAAATAAAAGACTTATTAAATTATTGTGAAGCATACTTATGGCATGCAAGCCTCAATAATTTTCATCTTTCATCAATGCTTATATATTCAATATTCAATAACGCTTTGTTCCAAAAACTAAATTGTTCAAAAAGTTGCTATCTGCTCGCATATTAACTGATTGTATGATAAATACAAATCTTACCGTTTTATTAATTAATACGAATTTTCATATGAATTGGTTTGTCGACATATGCCTGCAATCTCTAATGAAGGCTCTGTATCCGCAGGAAGTAAATTCTCCTTTGATCCGAGTCTCGATGAGGGCGCATCTCCCAACGGCTCTCGTCGGTCGTTAGCCGAGACGTCGGTGACGTCAACGGCCGATTTGTCGGTGTTCAGCTCGGCGACACGTTCCCAGGCCCTGGACAACAGCCTGGACACCCAGAGCAATATCTCAAACGCGAGCTCGGGCAGCGGTGGTCTGCCGACGCCACGGGCGACGCCGCATCAGCCTAGCCCGGACGTGGTGCGGATCTACGTGCCGTACACGTCGCCCACGTTCACGTCGCCCATGTATCCGTCGTCGGCGGTGAACTCCTACAAGGACGATCTGCCACGCACACTGCCCCGCTCTCTGGATACTAACAAGATCCGTATCCGCGTCGATCCGGATCAGACGCCCGTCGTCGAAAACCTGAAGCCGTTCACGCTAGAGAGTCCAGAGGTGGAGTTGGATTTGAAGTAGAGTGAGTCGATCGAGCTATACGCGAACGTGAAGTCGTAAATAGCCGTGATGTGCGTACGATAATTTTGGCGTCCTGGAAGTCGCGCGTTCCTGGTCAAGAGAAGGGCAATACCATGACGATTAAAGGCGTCTATTCGAAGACTCTCTTCTTTTTTCTTTAAGTGGTTGATCGGATATTGATGTCGCCAAATATAAATAGTATTTTTAACATCCTAATTCTTAATGTGTATTTAACATATTTTTTCTTTTGCCTTTCTTGGGAAGTAAAATAGCTGATTCAAGTCTCATATGTCAAATATATATGTCGAAGATTTAATATTATAAATCAAACATGTGCATAAGTCTTGAGCTGTGACTTAAGGTATTCTTAAGAAAAATGCGCGACTTCTGGCATATCCTGCAACATCCTGCGCATATGTGACGGAAGGGACACTATCAAATACGAAAGCTATTTAAATCTCAAGAGATCTCTTTATAGAAAGTGTCAATTGATGAATTAAAATTTAGAAGTGAGAGAAAAATTAACGTGACGTACCCCGTTTCTAGAACGTAATCTTAAATACTTATTAACTACGATATAATCTTTGATATTCGTTATTATAAATTACATTTCAATTTAAAAATTAAAAATGTAAAGTTGTAAAAATCAATTGTATTTCAATTTTAAAGAGAATCTATGAAATGATCGACAATTACATTCCACAACTTACGAACGTTCAAAGAGGTTGAAGATATAAATGTTTCAATTTAAAAGATGTTAAGCGGGACGGAACTTACAACGCTTCAATTTATGAAGATCGAAATGAAGGAAATATTGTCGCATTTTGGCCTAATTTATGTTTCATGAATGCATTGCACGTTATAGTATTTTCCCATAGACACAGCAGGAATAAACGGAGCAACGCATCTCTGACGAATGATGAGAGCGTGATAAAATGAAAAGACTAATTTCTTTATTTCTTCGTGCAGTATCCCAATTTTAATGAAATAATAATCCTATTATTTACCTTACTTTTTACAGTCGTTCTGGTAAAAAATGACAGAGTTTATATTTATTTTTAATATTTCGAATCATATTGCTATACTTAAATTAATTTGATAGTAACAATTGCTATATTTGTAATATATATATATACATACACTGCGGAATATAATTGCATATATTTTCGTGGCATTTTAATGTTATATTTCTATGATTAATAATGCATGCTTGCTCGATCTTGTTGTTTAACAATTTGCACGAAAAGACTAATAGATGTCCATATACTAAGTCTAATCGCACTTTCTACCATTAGTTGATATAAATGTTCTTCTAGGAAAAGATTGATAATGCTCCGTTTATTCATATTTGTCGATGGTTCTCTCTTGTATTTATCATACAGTTTTATTTGCAGTTATTTCATTTTTGTTCCTATGAGGAAAAAAGAATGCTATCACAGTATATTGAACCATTATTAAGAATTAAGGCGTAGAAGATCCCGCTGTATATAAAACAAAGATGTACCTAGAGGCAAATTCATTTTTTTACATAACTACTGTAAAGAATTGAGTTCCGTTAGATATAATATATATAATCGATAATATAAATCTTGTTAAGCTCTAATATAATCGAATTTTGTAACGTAGCTACATAAGAAAATAGATTTGTCTCTGGATGTGATGCGTTTCGCTACTAAAATTTCTGGTCAGAATCACGCCGTGATTTCGTTTTATTTCCATTAAATTTACTAGAGTAAAAGTTCATCGATGATGATTCTTACGGACGACTGTAAGCTGATAAACGAATTTATTAGCACACTACTCAGTGGTGGAAAAATTGACTATGTACTGCTTATTTATGCGCTTACGAGCCAATTATATCTGCCTGTCCTCGAGAGGAAAACTACTCATATTCTTAAGTATTATGCTGCCTTGGTAATGTCACTTTAATTTAAGTTGTTCTCTTTCTCATCTTTTCATTTTTTTTCTCGCAATTTGTATGTTGTAAGAAAGATACTTTTGTACATACGCATAATACTTAACGCATAATATTTAAAGAACGAAATGGAAGAAAGGTATAAGATTTTATGTCAAAAAGTGTATGAAATTCCTCAGACGTAGTCGAGTTTAAGTTCTTCGTTGTAGAATGTGAATACTGAACAGTTTTCTATTTGCGCTGCATCGAAAGTATTTGTATTATTTGATTGTGAAAAATCGCGTTTGGATGTGTGCACCTTACTTTCGATTTCGCCAACATTCCCGCGCGCCAAGTATTCCTCGATGTATATATATAGTCTTGCGGATAGAAAGCCTAAAAAAAAAAGTTCCCTCATGCGTAAACACGGATTCGGCAAACAATCGATTGTTATACCTAATAAATAATAGCATAAGAAGCGACGTTGATTAAATAAATATTAAATGTTGATCGTGTCCGTATCTTTATCGTGTTACGCAAGAACAGGTTGATAGAATTAAAGTAATCTATCATAAGTTCCTCTCCGATTATTTCTGACGCGATTCAGAACAGTTGTAACAACGATGGCCTTACACTTCCGATTAGTTCAGCGAGAAAAAGATTTATAGATTGAGCGACTACGAAACATTAGATTAATTCAGATGCAGTTTTCGTTTATTATGTTTTTCAAGCTAGATTGTCTCGTAGTGACTAGCTTTCATTGACAGTGCAAAATAATGTAATAACTTGCCAGAGGCTATGACACAAACAATGTGATTAATAAAGAACTAGTGAGACAATTGTTAAATAGAATAGATCTAGCGCTGATCGGTGTTGCAACGCGTTCATGTAACTTGCTTGAGAAAATCAATCTTTATATATAACCAACCGAGTCACTAAGAGGAAGATGATTAAGAGACTTTACAAAAGCGTACGGGAATGATTATATACTCGATCAGTGACTGTGACTGACAATGCTGATGATACCTAACACGCAGTTACAAATCTCAACTCGCGTTACTTACATTTTATCTAAATAGAGTTGTATAAATAAATTTGATAACTGGTGTTAGTACGAAAGATATTTTATGGACGAAATACGCGATGGTCCCTATCATGTGCAACGATATTATTCGTTTCGCGTTATTAAAGCATAATTTAGTTTTTAAGGGATGATTCTCCGTGATCGAAGCGATGACCAATTATTACTGCATTTAATCAATCATGAGCGAGACGATAAATGTCGATAGATACATAAAGTAATTTAACCGACACGAGAAGAGTACAATCATTTTATTATTAGGTCACAACTGCGAACATTGTTACTTTACTCTAATTTAGGAGTAATTTCGATAGTCGCCGATTCAACAGATTTAATTAAAAATAATTTAAGCGAGCATGAATTACAATGTTAAATACAGCATGTCCAAAAGTTACTCTCTGCTTCTTAACAGAATTCTTTTGCAAATCTCTGAATTTTCTTTGGCAAAAATATAATAGGAAAACCAATTTCAATTGCATTTTACATCTGTATAAAAAATCCGCGTAATTTTCGGCGTCAATTGGGACAATTTCACTAAATTTTAGACGATTTCCCATTGAATGTTAAATTCATCGTTAAAAATTTATACGTCATGATTAACGTTATTAGACACGCTGTATATATTCTCTGTTCATTATTCACATTCGACTGGCTACTTTTGTACAGGCGGAATATAGTCCAAACGTAATGCCTGAGGAAGAACAAGTGTGTACAAACACTATTAAGACCATTAGTGCGAGTCGATATTTTTTTTATACGTGTGTTAATGGCGGGAGATGTAGCTTAGGCTCTCGCGCGTTATTTTTTTGCCGTTCTACTAGGACAGTATATATAAATATATAAATAAATATATATAGGATGATGTTTATAATCCGACGAATGCAATACTCATCGAAATCTTATCAATTATTGGCGAGAGGGGAGGGGGGAGGGCGCACTAAGTCGATTAATTGTCGAAACAATAAAGTCTAATTGTCAACATAGCAAAAATACATTTCGCTTCTTCCAGCATCATTTTTTATTGTGCAACTATACAGTGTTCTAATTTATTTATTTTTATTTACAAGTACTGTTGCATAATACATAGATCTGAAAGTATAGGATCGATCGAGATGATGGTAGGCGGAGATATGACGTTACTTTCTCAAAAATTAGATTCATAATCATAGAAGAAATGACAACTATCTATCAACTTTACGACCGTTATAAATGCGCATTGAAGACGATTTATCTAACGATTATTGATTTCCTCTTTAGAAAATATTGCCCTGACATTTAATTACAATTGCCTTTTAACTGCAATCATCTCGATTGATCCTAATCAGCTTGCTTCCTTTTTATTATTTTTATGGATAACGACTCGATTTTACAAGATTGTTCAATGCGCGGAATTCTTGTATGACTCTAGAAATTCGTTGCAATCAAACTTTCTTTTTCCTTTCCCTTTTTATATGGCTATATGTGTATACTGTATAAATAAAACGTCAAATGGACACGACTATTGGTCGACACTCATTTGATTTATAACAGGCTTATTTGGTTTATAACAGACTTGTCTGGCTTACTTGAGATGCTCATTAAGAGCTGGGCTGATAAAAATTATCGCCCATAATCGGTATCAGCTTGCCGTTCAGCAGCATTTGTGGCCCGGTGTAATAACGCCATAAAAGGCTGCTGCCTCTCTTCAGCTGATTGTGAGTTGACAGATGGGACCAGCAATGTAACCAGTTTTTGTAGATCGGCATGTATGGTGGGAGACCGGCTACCAACCTTGAACAGAAATTTCATGAATGTATTAACCTTTCTGTGAAATATGAGAAATATGAATGATTTGATTAAAATTATTTTTAAAACTGTGTTTGCATAAGAATGAAAATAATGAAACTGTGCTTACATAATTTTTAATACTTCTAAAATGATCACATTTATTATTTTTAGGAATGCAATAAAATATTTTTTACAATAAGATACAAAAAGTAAAAATTATGTTACTTCACAATGAAAGTGTTGGACATAAGATTCTACTCACCCACAGTTATTTACTGCCATGCAGTGCGACACTACTAGGAACGGATACATAACGGTCGTAGCTACAAACTGGAAATATTTTGTTTTAAAAAGTAAATCTTACGCACGAAATATTTAATACATCAGTTTTAATATACATTGTGTAAATACATATCAAAGCACATTCTCTCTGAAATATACTGGACTTGTGCTTACTTTCATGGTTGATGCAGTATATGGTTTCATCGCCGGCTCCTGTATGACATAACTATTTATAGCATACGTGGAGATACCAGTTAAAACTATAACTGCAGCACTTCCTATAACACGAGGTATCAATCCTGCATAATATCCTAGGATCCCGTTCTCCCTGTAGATCTCCAGGAACGAGCCGAATAGACTACTAATTGTGAGATTGTAATAAGTAAAGTTTGTGATGACAAACGATCAGTCAAACGAAAGAAGAATGAAAATTTAATAATTTTTCCAAAAAAACATTACAAATTTGTTAAAACTGACAAAGATGAGCGCTAAGTGATAAATAAAAAAAGTTCTTTTAATAAATTATTTAAAATTTCTTTAAAACTTTCTCAACTTTATTTCTCTTTTCTTCCTAAATCACATACATTTTAATTAAAATAGATTCTCCTTGCTATCAAGAATATTTATGCTATATGATGTAATACCTATATTTTGTTTCTCCGCCCACAAATTGCGCCATCATCCTTAACGAAATGACTTCCAAAGGGTGGCTAACTATGATCGCGACTGTTCTACTGATTACATCTCTGATAATCTCATTTATGCATCTTTTTCGTCTGTAAAAGTGAGAAATTATACATTCACTATTCACATTTCTCTTTCTTCCTTTAATACACACCTCACGCTTTCGTCCTCATCGTCATCATCTTCGTTCTGCTGCTCCGCCGAATTAGGTTGGAGATACTCTAAAGTTTTGTCACACGCTATTGTGCTTACTGTGTAGGAACATACTTTGGGTATTAAGCCTCTGTAGCAGCCTGTGAAACCATCCACGCTCTTTATGTGTTTAACTGCAAAAAAAATGATATAGTCAATAAAACAGAATAATAATAAAGCAATAATTTAAAATGGCAAAAATTAAAACAATCTTCTGTAGATTATAGAAAAGATTTTGAATCACATAATGTAATACAAATCACAATCTCTTTTTTAATTGAATAATAATATATAGAAATAATTCTTGGATTTTAAATTCAAGCTAGACTTACTATACGTGAAGGCATTAGGTAGTTTTAGCGCTGACTTTCCAAACAATGTTACAGTTGGCTTTGGTGGAATAGGCTCATATCCGATCTATGTAATAAGATAAATATATGTTAGTGTCATTTTGCCAATTCTGTTAGCATCAAACTGTCGTCTGTCTTTACCTGTATCAGAACTTTTGCATATTCGATAGGATAGGAGATTGCATTTATCAAAATGCGTCCGGCTATGTCTGACCACAGGATCTCTGTCTCCTTTGGCCTTGGAGGCACGGAACTTGGCATATTTCTGGTCCTCCTTTTATCTCTTTCTAAAACATACATTACATAAAATCAATAGAAGCTTATTTCCAAGGAAACAATCTCATTTCATGGGAACGTACTGGCTCTCATTATTAAGGTCACAAATTGATTATCACAGGATAAATTTTTCTCCTTCCGGTCTAGCTATTCTCCGAAGAAACTCCTCGCTTCTGAGCCAGCCAAAGGACAAGCCAGCCAAGTTGTCGACGACTAGGTTCTCAAAGCCAATCAACGTCGTCCCGTGATATTCCCATTTGTTTCCAATGACAAGTCGTCGAGAAGCCTTCTCATCAGCATCACCGGTGTCCGTCCTCCACCTGCAGTGCTCTTTGCACTCCGAGTTACCGCAAGGTTGTCTGACGTTATCGCCAGACAGATAAGCGTCACACGGAATTATCTTTCCGATCTCGCGCGCGTCCGCTCCATCGGGGACCTCGCCGTCGCGAGGTCGATATCACCGCCTGCAATTCGAATCTCAATTTAGAACGATTACATGCCTCGACGTTACACGACGTCACAACTACAGGATTTGCCCCTTTCAGACCTCGCACCTTCTCCAAAGTTATCTTTTCCACTTAAGCGCTCGATTGTCTCCAGCTGAGATCATCCGCGCCTTTGTATGCACTCTCCAAGCCTTCAGCCTTCAAACTTATCTGCCTCTCCTTCTCCACCTTGCTCTCCCACCACCTCGCACTCCTCGCAGTCCACCAGTGTCTGCACGTTCCTAACCTCCTCGGTACGTCCGGACCGATTCTCGCAGTCCTCGGCAGTCCCAGGCAGCGATCAATCGCGCCGCGAAGGTAAACGCGCTCTCTTTTCTCTCCCTCCTTCGCGACGTCGGGACGTCGGGACGTCGGGACGTTCCTCACGTTCCTTCAGTTTCGTTTCACTCAGGATTTCACACCGGGGATTCGGCCAGATTCGGTGCCGCTCTTGCGGGGGACGTCGACGGTCGACGGCCGAGTCGATCGACGATTCTCGATTGACGTGACGTACATTACATAACAATCGAAGTGACCTAACCTCCGAGGACTAGCGCGATGCGGCTTGTAAATTGTGAGCGCTTATTTCTCGTTTATTTCATCACCCTGTCTGCCTCGGTTTCTCGCGCTATTACCCGCGTTCCGCGGCTCTGCCGCGAGCAACTTCATCGCGATGCTTAGCAAACCGTAACTTGGCTCGGTCATTTCTTGCTCTTTCGTAATTTTTACCTAACAGCAGTGGATGTAGTCAGTCTTAATTCCCGTTTGACATTCACGAAAATCTTCTAGTTTATGTAATATAGAATTGTTAACTCGACTTATGATTTATGTAATATAGAATCTTGAATTGAATGCTAATCAAGGTACTAACTCAAACACTATTTTCGTGGTGAAAGTTTTTCATGAAAATTTTTTTGTAAATTTCAGAATTTTGTAGAATTTTTTAACTTTTTAGAAAATTTCTCAGATTTTTATATACAAATTAGAACTTTTTAGAAATACTAAGAAAGTCTGCACTTCTTCTAGAATTCTTCATTTTTTATGTGAATTCTGACATCCCTAAGATTTCTGAGCTTTCTTGCTCCGTAAACCTTTTGATGAAATCTTATAAAATCTGAAAATCTCTAATATAAAATATTTTTAAAAAAATTATAAAACGAGAAATCTCAGCAATCTTAGAATATTTCAGAATTTCTCACATGAAAAATTTTAAGAAAGAAATGTAGACTTTCTCAGTATTTCTGGAAAGTGTTCTAATTCGTACCAAAATTCTGAAAGAAATTTTCACCGGGGTACAAACTGCGTTAACTCTCAAACTCAGTTTTATATTACATTTTTGAATTCATGAAAATTTTATCGAATTTTCCAGTTTGATGGAGGCGGCTACTCTCAAAAGCATCAGGACTACAGTCAGGCGGTACTTCATCTCTGTGTTATTCCCCACAGTAACGGTGCTCGCGATTTACGCAGATTTGAGACACACGGCTCGCTGGAAGCGTCAACAAGCTGAGTTGCGGGAAAGCAAGTAAGAAACTTTAGAATGATGGCGGGTCCGTCGCATATGCACATCTGGAAGATGTACTGGACACTCATCTTCCCTTTCACCGGCTTCATGATCGGCCACAAGATTGACAAGCTGGAAACGGAGAGGATGACGATGTTCAGGGACAAGTCGGCATTGTATGGCAGAGAATTAAAACCTGGAGAGCCACCTTCCTGGCCCTATTAGTTAGCCTTATATTATACATACCGTTAAACCTTAAGAAATCACAGAATCAATTAGTCCTTGTGTAAGTTAACAAATAAATATGAATGAGAACCAAGAGGAGTCGTGTAAATATCACACTATAAATATCACTAATACTGATGTGTTTACATTAAATCACGCAGGAATGTATGTTTGAGAATAGCCGATGAAAACCAAAATGGTATAACTCAAAAAAAAGTAAATACATGATATAAAAAGTGTTTCTGCATAAGTTGCACAATATATTTCAATCAATTTTTGATTGGCAATATATTGCATGAACCTTCAATATAACAATTCTACACAGTCGATGATATTATAATTTCAAATAGTATAATAATATTGTACAATGTTATATAGTATATATTAGTGTACAATATTGACCGTATAGAAGGAGCATTAATAATATTGTACAAATATAATTGTATAATAACATTGAATAAGGACTTCATTTTCACATTATAGTTAATTGTTGTAAAATCTGACTTTACATTCAACCAAAACTATTTGTTTCTTAAAATGAGACGAAATTGAGTTATACCACTTTGGTTCTCAATGGCTCTTTCTTTATTGGTAACAATGGCATATAATTTGATGCATATACACGGGATTGCAACGCGTATCTCTGTCGCTTTACTATGAATGCGATCTCATAGCAAAGAGACAATAAATACAGAATTATTTTGCTAACGTACATATCCCAGAATATTGCGACAATGTAATGTTGCTGCAATGTTACTGTTATGTTCCTGTTTGCCGGATAACGAATTCGATATATACACATACTTATAGCTGTATAAATTACATTAAATCACATAAAATTTATATTAAATTGAGATCATCATGAGTGTTCAAAGATTCTTGTTTAAAATTCGAAATTATAAACTAATAACGTACAACTAATTTTCAAGTTACCGGATTCTCGTGTTAGACACTACTGTACTTAGTTAGTAGTACTATAAATACGTTAACGAAATAAGAAGAATTTCTTCGGCTTGGTATTCGGTTTTGTTGTCTCTGTGGTGGAGGATGTATTGCACATATTCTCCTTATTCTCAATCGATTGTTTCATCGCCGAATCATGCGCCTGTTGTTTCTTTTGCAGGCCTTCGTTCATTTCGCTGGCCCAAGAGATCGGCCTAGAACCCTTAGAAACACTGGCTAAACTTTTATGGTTGTGTCTCTCGCCTATTTCTAAATTGAGATACGACGACAATTTTTCTTCCCTATTAGAATTACGTTCCTTGTTCGATACATCCGGAATACAATCCACAAGTCCGTAATTCTGGAACTTCGCCGCCTTCTCTTGCAAAGCGCATATGTTATCGCTTACTTTTCGGAAAATTTTATTCTCTTTGATCATGTGGTCGGATGTCTCCTTGACAACGCTTTGTCTTTTCCCTGCGGTATCCTTGTGCTTAGTTCGTCGTTCACTCGCCGATCTCGCGAATGCATGGGGCTTCTTGTATTGTGCCGGATTAAACCACACCGACGTACGTATGTTGGGCGAGTCCAAACTAGCAGCTGACAACGTCGAGTTCAAGTCGTCGTAATTCCTTTTACATCGTTCTTTTCTATATTTTGCGGAATTATACGAATGAGCCCTCGAAATGCATTTCCTCGATGGCGAACGTGAAGACATTGGACGTATCATTTTTTTATCAGAGTCTTCCTTCCTCTCGCATGAATTAACGAGAGGTTGAAGATTTTTTGAAATCTCTGCTTTCTTCGGCATCTCTACTCTTTTCGGAATCTCTGCTGCTTTAGGAATCTCTGCTGCTGTAGAAATCTCTGCTGCTGTAGAAATCTCTGCTGCTCTAGGAATCTCTTCTTTTTTCGGAACCTCTTCCTTCCTTGGAACTTCTTCCTTTCTCGAAATATCTTCTTTTTTTGTGATATTTTTTTTCGGGATTTTCTCTTCCGAAAGATTATCAGATTTTTCAATATCGGTTAAAATTCGTGCCGCTTGCTCCAGCCTCTTTCCAATCACTATATCTTGTTGGTGTTGTAATTGCTGGTCTAATTGTTTTATTTTATCATTGAGAATTCTCTCATTGATCCTTAGTTCCTTTTCTTTCCTGAATAGCTTCCTTTCTCTCTTTTGCAGATCCATCTCCTTCTCCCGCAGAATAGCTTCACGATTTCTCAGGACCTCGATTTTCTGCAGCCAATTCTCCCTGAAGATCTCCTCGCTGATTTCTTCGGGCGATGGAATCGACGCGGTGCAACCATTCTTGTATCCGTGACGACAGAAATCGGTCAGCTTGGTGTCCAAGGATCTTTCGCTTTGCTCGTCGATCGAAGTCAAACTGTTGATCCTGCTGAATTGTGTTGCAGGATACAATGATTCCTGCGGTCCAATTGACGTTTGGAACTCCGTTTTTTTATTCATACACAGGCGCTCCTTAGAAGGACAAGAATTGTTGTTGTTGTTATAATGTTTAATAATGTCATCATCATAATTTTCGTCGAATGGAATCTCAGTCTCATTCGTTATGCCTTTCACGATTTTTATACCAATTAATTTACTGTTCTCGGTGGAGAATCTCGCAAATTCCTCGCATTTATTGTGCAAAGAGAACGTATCTTCCTCATTTGGCGTGCTATTCTGGGAAATGTTTTCGCTTTTGATATTAAATTGTTTTTTAAAATGGAGATCATCGATGTTATTAATTACTGATAAGTTCTCCGTCTCAGGCACGATGTACGTCTCAACTCTGTACAGGACTGGCTTCATGATTGATATCGCATTATCTTTTGAATTCTCCCGGAATTGAATCACATCGGAAATTGTTGTATCGAATGAACATTTCTGCAAAGAAGATAATTTTTATTTATTAAAATTGCACGTAACAAATAAAAATTATAAATTTGCAATATTAATATTGCAATATAATGATAAATAAATATTTGAATAAATAACTATTTGCAATTATTTTGTTATTTTCGGTTTCTATATTTTCCAATATTTATAATATTATTTTCTTATTATTTTAATATTATTAACTAATAAACTAAATTAACACACACACACACACACACACACACACACATTTTATATAAACACACATGTACATATATTATAATTCACCCTTTAATTAATTAATTAAATAATTAGTTTAATTAATTGTAATAATTATTGAAATTATTATGATTAAGTATTAGACCTCTTTCTAAATCATATTATCTCCAAAACTTAATTAAATATGAAAGAAAATCATCAGTCAGAGTTATATCATATAACAATGTGACTCTTTACATATTAATTAACTGGAACAGATGCACAAAAATAGAATTCTAATTGAGTAATGTAATAATTGTAATTTGTTTCCCGGAAAACGTGACGTACGATACATTAGGGAAGTACGAAAGAGGGAAGAATTGAAAGCAAACGTTAAAGAAAACGAAGTATATATGTAAATTTATTTTCTGAAAATTCCTGATTTTATAATTAATATAATTGTGCGCGATGTCATTTATTGAAATTGCAATTGCTATTACGTACCAGCACTATCGTAATCGAAGTTGGAACTTTCAGATGATACGTGTAGCGTGGCGACTGCGTTTAAACTGAGCTTTTACTTAACGTTCGCCTGGAGCGTTGTCCTCAGGTATGCTCCATCTCTCCGTTCGTCCCCTGTGTTGGTCGAATGCTATCTGCGACGTGATTTGCTGAGTCTGTTTTTTAAATCCCAGCTACACACTGGACTACGCACTGGCCATACTCTACCTGCTTCCCCCGCTTTAACAGCCAAAACGTGCGAGTGTGCGCGTCATGTGTATTCTTTGGACCTGTCCTTGAATGAAGGATGGGAAACATAAGGCTGTGACAAAAGAATAGATACCACAGCCGTAACAATCGTTTAAATAAAAAAGTTGTGACATATTGCTACTTACATACAATTGCATTGTCAAAATATCAAAAAAGATTGATGAAATTTTCTAGGAAAAAGACTTTAAAGGTTTCTAAGTACACGAAAAATATGAAAGTATCTAAAATAGAAAAAAAAAATAGAAGAAAATATATTAATAAACAATGTACTATAATTATTTTTTAAGTAGAAAGCGATGTGTCTTTTTTCATTTCGTTTAAATCGGAATTTAAAATAATTAAATACTGATAATTAAATGTTAATTGTGCAAAAGAAATAGTATTACATAAGTGGCATAATATATGTATATTCGTTTTGTTTTCTTATTTACAATAAATATACAGGATAATTGCGGAGAATAATAGTTGCGAAATATTACATGGCAAAATAATCTATTTTTAATTTCTTTTTCTTATAAAATAAGTTGACATATGTGAACTTTTTAAACTTTCTTCATGTACAATAAGCTCTTTCTAAATTTTAACTCCTTGTGTTAGAATTTTCCAGACTTCTGTTGCTTGCGAGACGAAATGGTCAAATACAAATTTTAAACACGTGGAGCAATCGTCGCCTGTTCACTCGGACAACAACGGCGTGTTATTTTTATTAGCATTTTTATTTTTAAAACTTAACATTTTAATCACTTTCGAGTATAAGTGATCAAAATGTTGCCTTTTTCTTTAATTTGAAATTTAATTAGATTAATTTAAAGTTTAATTTAATTTAATTTTTTTATTTATTTGACGTTTATGTGTAAAGTTTATAAGCAATTCCCATTTTGATGATTATTAATGTACGTTTCTACCAATGTTAATTAACTTTAATCTTTTTTCTAGTTCTAATAATTAGAACTAATAAAATGAAGTTCTAAATTTGTGCAGTAATATCCGTAATGACAGTTATTCTTCGGTAAACTGACAAACTTTCCAGATTTTGTGACTAGAATCTATTTCTAGTACAAAAGAGGAGAAGAGAATAGACGCCGGTTAGAGAGATAGCTCCCGAAACTGTTTGAAAAACAGTTTCTGGAGCTATCAGGTGACGGTAGGCGGCTGTCACGCGACTATCCTGCTAAATGGAATTTATTTTTCAAGAGTGATTTCTCGTTATGAAACTGCAATTGGTACAATATAACTTGGGAAATATTCCGTCCCTACTTCTTACGAACTAGAAGCGCCATACTCCTCGCGGAGCTTGCGCCTTCGCGAACGACGGTTGCTGACGGTTGCTGACGGTTGCGCGCGCATATCGACCGCATAGGACCGCCAGTGACGTAGTACGGAAGTGGGGTCGAAACAAGTGGATCGATAGCGATCAACCGTTTCCGATAAGATTGTGGAGCAAGTATGTTTCACAACTGGCAACAATTTAATTCAATTGCGGAGAGACAAATTTAATTGGCTCGATGTCTCAACAGTCGGCGGCTAATTTCGCGCATAGCGAATTTCGAAAGACTGGCCGCAGAATATTTATTTTATTTTCCAACTGTTGAAAATTTTCTTCTCGCTAATTAGATTATACTTTTAGATCTAGAAAAATAATCCTGTCCCAGGGTTGGTTTTTTCAACTCTTCTTGATAAGCTAACTAATAGACAAGTTCAGACATATTATTTAAACTGTTAGTTAGTTAGTTTATCAAGAAGTTGGAAAAACCGGTCCCCAGCGAAGAGAATTTTCAACAGTTGCAAAATAAATATTCTATTAAAGATATGACTACGTTCAGCAAAGAAAACCGCATAATGATTCTTTAATATGATTGGTTCTTTCCTTTTGGTTCTTCACTGAATCTAAATGTAGAAGTTAATTATAATAATTATAGAATGCTCATTAAGGGAGTTAAACTAACAATATCTAATAGAAGAATTTGTTTTATGTAAAACAAACTCCTATTGGGTATCGTTAGTTAAATACCGGTTAAAGTAAATTGTGGAATTGGCCTTAACAATAAGTGGTTTTCTCCGCAGTCAATCATGTTATAGATATGCATTTCTACCAATGTAAAATAACTTTAATCTCGATTTAATTAACTTTTTATTTTTTTCTAGTTTTAAGAATAATGTCCATTTCTACTTTAATCTCGGTTTAACCAAGATTAAAGTTAATTCGCATTGGTAGAAATAGACATTAGAGAAAGATAAAAAGTAAGTTAAATTAAATTAAACTAAAATTAAACAATCTACATTATTAGAAATGGGCATCAGTGATTTTCTTGGCAGCCAGTCGCGTTTTAATCAAACAGCAGGCACGGCCCTGCGACGCGCAGCCATTTTGGAGTAAAGGGGGGGAGAAGGATGGAGAGCGCCTGAGCGCTCGCGGCGGAGCTCGACTTTCGTGCAGGAACATCGGCGTCCATTACGCTAGGGAGTTAGACTAGGCGAGCGAGAGAGAGAGAGAGAGAGAGAGGTCTAGAGATCGTCGTTTCGTTGCATTTCTCGGGTTCCCTACGTGCACCAGGTGGCCCGGCAGCGGGAAGAAAAAAACTATTTAGTGACTTCGCACCGGGATTTTGGGTATCCCCGACGGGATCGAGAGGTGCGCGCGGCTGAGGCACCCGGTGCTGCTCGGCATGGAGGGCACGCCGCAGACCGTCACGCTCGTCGGCGAGCAGAGCGTGATATGTAGGAACCTAGTGACCGGGACGACTCCGCGGCTCACGCCGACCGGGAAGATCAGTCACGCCAAGACCCGGGTCTACACGCAGCGTTACAGGAAGGAATGGGAACAGATGTCCGATTTCAAAGGTAACGTATCTTTCTTCCTCTTCCCGATCCTCCTCTCGTCCTCTCTTTCTCTGTCTCGCGCCGTTCACACACACACACACATACAGAGACAGCCCCGCATAGGGTCCCCTCGATAGTTGCACTAGGGTCGAATCCGCTCTCTCTCGGACTAACTTTCCGCACCCTAGTCCACTGATGAGTTCCTGGATTTATCTGCCGTCCTGCTGTTCGACTCGCCGCGTTAGGATTATCGCTGGCACGTTGGCAGACTCGGTGGAGCACGGAGCTTCACGTTTTGTTCCTCGTCTGCTTGTTCCCCACTCGAAAGGAGAGCCCTCGTGAAAACTAGAGACTCCGAAATGGAAGTATGATCTTAGGGAAGACTGTTGGACGTGGAATTAAATATTTACGACTATGATGGCGCTAGCTGACGCCTGAATTTACGCTCTGCAAAGAGATGACCGCTCGTACCAACTGCCCGAATTTTAAAAAATATTTTTTTTTCTGCAAATTAAAATAGAGAGCGTCAGTTTTATATAAGAAAGTTTTTTTACACGAGTTTAAGAATTGGGCTCCATATAACCTAAAAGAACCGGCAAATAAAATAGTATTCTAATAGTAATTAAGTAGCAATTAAACATCATGTAAGATAGATTAATTAGATAATTTTTCGATAATTTTCTATAACGTTGAAAGCTTTAGGAAATATTAGTATTGTCAAAAAAGTTGGGGGTTTTCTCAAAATTTGTTTATTTATCAAACTACTTTTTAAAGATAAGAGTTGCTACTCTTATTTTTTACTTTTATTTTCAATGTAGTTTCCCAAATTTTGAATATTAATAAAAGCAACAATCTTTCTGAAATTATAGTAAAAATTTTTTAAATAGTTATAAATGCTAGTTACATCTGTAGACAGTCCCGATCTCTCTTATCTAATAATATATATATCTATATATGATATATATCTTATCTAATCAAATTTCACAAATAATGAACTTACTTGAGAATTTCTAATTATATCAAGATTAAATAATATCAATCTTGTCTTTTCACAAATTTTATTTTGAAAATAAATATAAATTGTATATATAATAAATTATCATTTCTTATAATTTATATACATATATACAGGGTGTCCGAAATAAAAGTTCTCACACGAAAGTTGGTGGTAGATCGGATCAAACCGAGAAGAAAAGTCAT
>VBVR01003443.1:0-17709 GCA_011638315.1 Tetramorium parvispinum
GCTTTACAGATTAAAAAATCTTACGGACAAAAAATAAAGTACGTACTAAAACAAATCCTGCTCTTCTCTAAAATTACATAAATAAATTAATTATTAAAATAATTATTTAAATAATTTATTTATTTATGTAATTTTAGAGAAGAGCAGGATTTGTTTTAGTACGTACTTTATTCCTGTAAAAGGATTTTTTAATCCGTAAAGCCGTTTCGATGATTTATTGCAGTAAAAAATGACTGTAATGCCGGTATCCAGCATCACCTTAACGCGAGGTGAAACCCAGCTCTCCGTACTTTTACTTTCGTTTTTTAGTATTCATTTTGAAGCATTAATTTTTTTTACTTTTAGTTGCAAACTACTATTTTGGCCAAAGTAAAGTGGGAACATACCCATTCAAACGATTAAAAATTATCGAGAACCTTCCAAACCGCGAGCACTGAGAGATGCTAGAATCTTAAATCCCGGATGTGTATTTCCGAAGGCGCAACGAAACGCCGGAAGTAGCACGGCGGTATATCCGATTTACGATCATTGGTGTGGAATATTATTCGTTAGCTTCCGGGAAATGTTTCGCGCTCGCTTCGTCAAGCCCGATCCACGACGCTTTCAGCGAATCTTCGTGTACGATTTAATTCTATCATTTGGTCTCTTTATCTTCAGTTTTCAGCTGGCAGACCCGATTATTCCTTGGCTTGATTTAAAACAAAAAAAGCAAACCGCAAAAGCAAAGGCAAAAACGAGACCGAGCGGACTAAAAACTTATCTCTTTCCTCTGCCACGCGCCGTGTTGGAAAAAAATCTCGGTGGGCGGACCTCTCTTCCGTAACGACACCGCACGCCGTGTGGTAAACCACCTCAAACTCGTCGTTGCACCTGGGAGGTCGTCCCCTGGGAGCCCTCTGCCTCAGCTTTTATCGACGCGGGGCGGGTCGGTGATGCTTTTGTTTCTCCGACGAGATCGGGACGGAAACTTAGACGTGCAAAAATCGAGAGCCGCATCGATGCCGAAGTCGGCAACTAAGTGGAGATTTTGGAGGTCTCTTTTATCTTTATTTCCTACATGTGAGAGAGCGAAAAAGCGAGAAAGAGAGGGAGAGAGAGAGAGAGAGAGAGAGAGAGAGAGAGAGAGAGAGAAATCTGAAGGATTTACATTTATATCACACGTCTTCCCGTAGTACGAGGATTGAAAGAGAGCCGGTTGCACCAACGACTTGTATGATTTCATTGAATATTGAACGATTGGTTTTTCCCGCTTTACTTGTATCTTTTAAGACAGAAAGATATATTTCCTTTTCATAGATCACCTAATTAACATAGAGTCGAGACACATGTTTTTCAGATCAAATGATTTCAAATTAAATCATGTCAAATTAATTGATATAATATGAGCGTATATATTTTTTTTAATATAATGAAAGATTAAGATACGCTGTTTCGTTTTAGAAAGATATTCTGAATTTGAGCTTGAGCTTTCTGTGTTTCGAGTTTTTTAGACTTTTTGATTCAAATTAATTGCGTTTTATCAGAGAGATTCAATCTAGAAGAAATTCAGCTAGTCAATATTTAGTTAATCAAGAGCGTTGGTGCAATCCTTTCGTGATGCTGTTGCATCTCGTGATAATTATGCGTCTCTTTTCGGACGGGAACAACGAGAGCAAGTTGCGGTTGATTGATCTAACGCTGCGCTAATTGAATCCGCTGCTCCACTAACTTCCCGCTCGAGATAATCGGAATTTGAGAATTCTGTCGACGCGGAGCACGTAAAGTGGCTTATAAATCGTGCATATCGGTCATATTTGATATTTGCAATTTTAATCTAATAAATCGCTCTAATTTATTCATCGAAAGCTGCTCGAGACGGCTATCTCCGGCGAGTGTCTCTGTAAATACTGTCTGTAATCCTTGCGGCACGATAGTCTAATTAACTCACCCCAGGACAGTATTTGCCCGGACAAATATTTCAATATCGTTTACGTTAGTTTGAATTGTCATTCTGACGAGGGTTAATGATCGATCTGGCGTATTGTGTCTCACTATTCGTTTCGCGCAACACTTACGTCTCCATTTCGGCAATAAGCGGCGGTTACTAATGATAGTAATTTAATATTGACAGTTTATGGCGATAAATGGTAAATGCCTCTCAATAATTGTGTATAACTTGTAAACCACTTCAAAGTAGCTCCCTACAATTACTTGGACCGGCAATTTGGTAATTCGTTCTTCGCAAATATTTTTATGTTGGCCAGTTGTTTTGTTATGTTTATATCGATGTGCTGTTCAGATATCGTTAATAATTTTTTATTCTTATTTTTTATTAATTATTATTATATTAATTCTTGATTAATTATCGACTTATTTCTTTTGCGCGCGTCGAGCTAGTATCGCCTTTTATATATGGACGAATGAAGCAATTGCGCGATGTCTATTTATCATGCTAATGCAATTCTTACGTCATACAAATATACGCGCACGCAATTTCTCTTCCGATTGCAGATTGGAAAAATCGCGGTGCACTGCATTGCGGTGTGCAGGTTGCACCGCAAAACGGGAGGAGCACGCGCCGTATAAGCAAGACCGTGTGGGTAGAGCGTGTGACTGTGCGTATGTGTGCGCGCGCGTACACGGCGAAATAACATGAATCTTGCACATTCTTCGAGGACGATTACGCAAACGGCCTCCGCTGACACAGCACCTGGTTAACGAATATTTAGCGAGCATTATTTACAATTAATTTTCGCAGATCCTTCGACGTTACGCGGCACTCTCGTCCCTAAAATTTCTGATCTCGAATGTCATCCTCCAGCTTTATCTCGCTGACGCGGACGGATTTTCCTCGAGGAAGAATCCAATGCGGAATTGAATAATGTAACAAGCCGTAACGTTGTAACGTGTCACGATGCAAGTTTAGTATACACGCGATTTCGAATCGAAAGACGAACGTGTTCTGTCTTTCACGCGCTCGATACTCCGGCGACGCGTTATCGGCTTGTAGTCGGCGTTATCACGGCGTAATCTGGAACATCGTATTTTTCCGCGCGCCTTACGCGCGCGACCTTCGCGCTTGTCTGTCCGTGCGCTCGTCTAACTCGTAGGTTGGGTCAGGAAATGACGGATATATCCTCGCGTTTACAGAAAGTCCAAGAGGGCTGTTCTCGAGGAGAACGATCAGGAGGGCAAGCGTAAACGCTCCGTACCGGCGGTGGTCGTAACGCAGGTGATTCGGCAGGACTACGATCAGATACCGGAGCAGAAGGTACCGGAAGCCGAGAACGCCAGGAGAAAGACAATGGAGCATCCGCTGAGCAGCCGGCTGTCGCCGAAAGTCACGCCGATCACGGACGACTACGAAATCAGCAATCACGTCCTGGGCCTCGGGATCAACGGGAAGGTTGTGCAGTGCTACGACAGAAATACGAGGCAGAAATATGCTCTTAAGGTGAGTCTCCACTTTGAGCGATGTCTAAAAATTTAAGTCTTCAATCGCAAGAAAAATTGATTAGTCCATTTCTATTACACTGAGAGAAGAATATAGTTACTTTTGGCCTCAACCACAATTTTATAATATTTCTAACGATAATTATGGTTAACATAATGATGCAATATGGTTAAGTTAATCATATTTCGTGTTAGAAATATTATAAATTTATAATTGAGAACAAAAGTAACTATATTCTTCTCTCAGTGTAGCTACTGGATTAACTTTAATTTTGGTTTAACTTACTTTCTATCTTTTTTTGGTTCTAAGAATTAGGGATACTTGAAAAGTGAATTAAACCGAGATTAAAATTAATCTGCATCGGTGGAAATGGACATAATCAAAATTAAATGTGAGGAGAAATGATTGATTAATGATAATTGAATACGATTAATTAATTTGTTTACGGTTTAAGACTTAAAATTTTATTGTAGATCAAAGCTAACTAGTCCGCATTCATTCTTCGAAGTACGTGATAGTTTAAGAAACATAAAATTCTAAAATTTAGAGAAAGTTGTCGGTTCAGAGCCTATCAGGTTGTTTTAGATAAGACTATTCGAATGAATGCTCCGCTTTGGGAGCAAGTTGAAAATCGTATACCTCGACGTAAAGATAATGCTCGAAGCGCCTAGGGATCGAGGTTTCTTATCGGAAGTCGAGGGGCAAGTCATTACACATCGGTTTTTCTCGTCCACGCGCGATGCGCCTCGCGTCCTCGGCTATTTTTAAGGCGCGAGAGCGACGCACCGCGTCGTGGATCGAGCCGCGGGTCTGAAGGTGTTAATCCGTTGCGTTGACATCTCTTTGAAGGAACGGCCGCGTATCGATACCCGCTCGAATCGCATCGGCCGAGCGCGTTCAGACCGCGAGTCATCCTCTATTTATACCTTGGTGATTTCCTCGTTCGACGATGTCGGGGGCCCCTTAAGCGTATCTTTCCCCTCGAAAGTAGCCTGCCCATCTATTTCGTATTACGACCGATCCGCAAAAAAATTCAGTCAACAGTTAGTCAATTCGGCTACAGTTTTCTGCGAGAAAGTCGCACGTCGATAGGCGCGTTCTCGTCCATCGCAGCTTTGACTCCGGTCGGGAGACAAGATTTGGAAAAAATAGGCTGGGAAAAGCATTATCTCTCCAATGATATTATTCAATATTGCTAGATCGTACTCGTAAGAAGCTTTAACTGTGATTTATATCCCGTGTGATGTTTCCCATTTGCAAGTTGCACGCGGGGTAGATAAGATTATTTTATGCTCTCGTCAGTTTTACGATAGGGATTATTTTGGCCGCGCGGTTAACAGACTCGCGAGCGATGAAATCTGATAAATAACTGTAATTACCTGATCAAATTGGCTTGTTTGGGAAAGGTTCATATTAACATACTGCCACCTATCGATATCTTGTTATCTGAATGGATTCAGCCCATTTTCTGATAACGCTCGGTTACGATAACGTGCATATTTCATATTGCGTATTTTATAGCAACTTAAATGACACACTAAAACAATGTCTTCAATTATCAAAATATATCTAAAAATTAAAATTGCATTGTTTCGCGTTCGCATACAAATGTTATAAATAATACATATATTTATATATTGTAATAAAAATGTCCTCGACAAAAATTTTGTTCCGTGAACACTGTTTTTTTTTGCAATTTGTTAAAAATTGTTGGCTTACTTTATTATACCTAGTACAATCCGTTTTGCGCTTCAACGAGCATCGCGTATTTTTGAACAAACGTGGAAACTATTGCGTTTCCTTATAATGGCGACACCAGTTGCGAAAATAATTTGTCGGCAATTTAACGTGGAATGTTGATCGCGATTGCAGATATATAGAGCGTCGATGACCGATTATAAGCATCACGCTTGCATGATCGCTGCCGGTACATAATTTTTTCTCGTCTTGGAATGATATATGTATATATATAAATATGGAATGATATATATTAACATGTTGTCTGTGCAACTTTTATGTCTTAGCATATATTTTCATTATCATGAGCATACACGATAAAATATTGTGTAATATGATTAAATAAAATTACGCTCATATAATGGATAGTATGCGTTGAAATGCGCACTTGACGTTGTTATCTAACTATTTATATGATTATATGAACAATTTATATGATTCAAAATTTTATATGTGTATTAAACGATATCTACTTTTTACGTTTAAAAAAAATTCGTCAATGATCATTATTAATCTTTATTTTTAAATTATTAAAAGCAATCGATAATTTACACTTGTATCAGAAATTGGACTTTACATCCTCTAACAATAAGTTATTTTCATAGCAACGTGCTCCTTCCTGAGAGAAAAATTTCGGAAATTTGCTTTTGTTTTTAGATTTGAGGCGTTTGGTTCTTTTTACGCGAAGTTCGATCGAGAGCTGTTTTTTTTTTTTGGAAAGAATCTAAACGTCGGTGATATGATATATTTCTTCTCTACTTCGCGTCCGCCCGTAAAAACCCTGCTCTCATCGTGGAAAGCTATCGCGCCGCGGTTTCTCAGATTTGTTAAAAAAATAATCAAGATTTCTATGTGTGTGTGTCTCTCACGCAAGGAGTTTCGATAGTGCGTTCGCGGTACCGAGGAGTCATCGCAAAGATCGTGATTTTTCGCGACGGCGCGCACGCAGATGCTGCAGTTTTCGGTAACGTCCGGCGTCGACTGTAAATATCTCTCGCGTTCGTGGTAAGTCTTCTTCGTTTTCTTTTTATTTTCGACAGACATGGTAATCTCTCGACGACGATGGTTCTTCATCGAGAGAGCATTAAAAACTTTACGCGTTTACTAAAAATATCGCTCACTTCTAGCTTGTCGCTTACGACATGATTCAAGATAAAATCGCAAAAAATCGCGTGCGTTTCAATTTTTCTCGATATACCGTCTTCATTCTGCCCCCTTCCGCTTTCTCCCGCTTGCCCCCTTCCGCTTCTCATTCTCTGTCGTTGCACGTGTCATTCGCGTGTCGTCAGCAATCAGGCTCGCGATTATTGACTCCTCGTCGCGCGTTTTTCCAGCGGCGCGTCGTAAAACTTTATGCGTTCTCCCGAGAAAACGCCTGAACGCAACGCGAGAAAGCCGCGGCGCTATAATAACTTAAAAGGAAAAGGAAAAATTGCACCGTCGTCCCCACACGGTTTTATATATTCCCCGATGATCTCATCCTTTCCGGCGCGAAAATGGTCAATGGCATCGGAGAACACTGTCGGGGGGATTCCAATGATCGTCTATCGTTGGAGGTCAAAGTGACGCGATCGTTAAAATCGACACGAGAGTCAAGTCGCAGTATCAATTCCCGTACGAGTCAAAGCTAATAGATATAGACATGTCGGTCGTGAGATACGAGCGGATCCTTTGTTTTCTTCGTCTTATTTTTTAGATTACACAATTTGCGATATACACATTATGTACGCTAAAAATTAGGTTACGACGAGGAATCCGTGATGTTGTATCATTATCTGAAATTGAATTCATCCCATTTTTTTAATAACACTTGGTATAATAAAGTGCTTTATGTCATATTATGCAAAATTGTATTTTGTAATATTCTCTGTAATAACTCATACGATATATGCTAAAACACGATATAGTGTCTTTAACCATTTGCAATAAATTAAACATTTCGTTTCAACAACAACTCGAATAAAAGCCCTTTATTTCTAAAAATACTGGATTTTATTATGCGTCGTCACATTGAAAGATTTATTTACATAAAACAAAATATAATAAATTTATAGAAATATTCATGTTAAACATAATTTGACATTCGAGCTGGAATGAAATATAATGTCAAGCAAAATAGCTCGACTTCCAAATGCAAAGGGTTAATTATCAAAATATATACAGAAATTAGAATTTCATGTTTTATAATCGCGTTCGATAACCGAATGTTCCTTGACGAAAATTCCTCACTGAATAATAGTAACAGCGAATCGATCGTATGTGCAACGACGGATTGTCGACAATAGAAATGTAGATAATACAGATAAGTACAGAGAACAATTACATGCAATTGAAAATGTGCTCATTTTGCGCAACTTTGATAAAAGATTTAATAGGCATTTTTTTACGCAAGATAAAAAAGACTTCAGAATCACAAGCGATAAGAACTGATTTATTGTTTTCATTTAATTATTTTTTGAATTTCAAATAATAATTTATTGATAGTTAATTGACAATTTCTATCAGTGATTCACTAGGAATTGATCTAAAAACGCTCTCCTACGCTCTTGACTGATATTCTAGGAACGAGTGTAATTGATAATTATTATTACATAACATTATAACCGTACTTGTAGTAACCACTTTTACGGAATCACTTAAAGCCGTTAATGACTACGAACTGTTTATGCAGAATTCAATTATTCAGATATTTTGTCGATAAAAGATTCTCTTTTTTACTTAAATGATATTTCAAGAGTTACTTGACATACGAATTTCGATAAAAGTGCCGTGATAAATATGATGGATCGATTTTTTCTTTTTTTTTTTGATACAGTTTGGAGAAACCCAGCTTGGCTCGCGAAATTGCCGTTTATAATCGCAGGAGGCAGTTACATCACGTATTAATGACTAACAGTTTATCTAACAAGTGTGCCCAACTAACACAGACGCTTCTTCATTGAAAGAATTCGCGCTGAAATATCCTCGAAGCATTGATTGAAATCAATCTTATCGCTGATTCTATTTACGCTATTCTAGTCACTGCAACGATCGATCCGCGTATTACATAACATTGCGGAGTAACGCCACCGTTTAACTTCGCCAAGAATGACGACAATGCGTCCCACAGGATGCTTGTACACTAGTTTTCATATTCAAGAGGCTGTAAAGTTGAACTTTGCGCCATTGATGTCTCGCGATATTAATACATATGTATTAAAATAAATATAATACGTTTCTGACAAATTTTGCAAAATTGCATCAGAAAAATTGAGTCAGATTTTACACTGAAAGAGAAAAAATTCTGGTTGAAAACGGACAAGGCAGAAAATCTTGTAGGAATCGATCAAGTGTTCTGGTTATTTTAATAGAAATTCTGACTATTATAAGTTATAAAATCTTGAGTTTTGTTATAATAACCAGAATTTCTATTAAAGTAACCAGAATACTTGATCAATTCCTACAAGATTTTCTGATTCGTCCGTTTTCAACCAGAATTTCAGTGTAGAGTCGTTCGAAATATCAGTAACCAATAATGATTTCATTGTTCTCTTCATTCTCTTTTAAAACCAGAGCGGGAGAGAAGATAAAAGAGAGGAGAATCGCTCGAATCTCATTTAATTGGCGTTTCTGTGAACGGCTCTTAGAACATAAATTATGTTTCCAGTTACGTGTAATATCACGATGACACGGTGGAACCATTGACACGTGCGATGTACATACACAAGCCTCCGATGACCTCGTGGCTTGGTCATTAAAAAAATTCAATATTTGTTGACGTCACGTCGTGGCCGTGTGCCGCGCCGTTTCATTGCGCGAGCCAGTTTCTCATCGCCACAAATTCGTTTCCCGTTGATTGATTGTCGGCTGTCAGTCTGCCAACGTTTTCCTCCCGTCAATCGTCACACACTGTTTTATATGCCTGAGCGGTGCTTCGTTGAGCACCGTTTTGCGGGAATCTTCGAGTTGAAAGCATTACGCATTTGTCATCGAGGGAAATACATCACACTTTGTGTCGCGATTTCCCCAACCGGATAAACTTACATGATTTACAGCGAATCTTTCCTGGAGGATTACGTTGAAAAATATCTCGACTATCATATATATCATCTCGGAAATAAGATGTATCCTTTGATTTTTATCTCCGTACATTTCTTCATCTTTTTCTTGGAGACTAACAGTATCATTGTACAACCTTAAGCAACTTACTTTTCGTTTCCTTTTCCTTTTGCAGCGTAATAACTTACTGAGCGAGAGATAACGAAAGTTGCGTTTCGCTAAAAGAAAATATTAAAATTTATTTAAGCGATAATTACGACTACATATTTATTACTCTTCAGTTATTATTTTTTTAATTATCAATCTCTAGAAAATTTATTTAAACTATGTTATTTATAATTATTAATTATATAACTTAAAACGCTAATTCGAGACTATCAGGTCTAATATATAAATTTGTCTGTCTATTGATTACGGTGGATTTTCTATTTTTTAAATTATAAAATTTAAATTTGAATGTAAATTTTATGTTAATAATTTGTATCATGCAGTTTTTTTTTATTTGTACATTATTATTGGAGCAATAATGACGTAGAAAATGGAGGCTCGGAACTACTACTTTACTTCCAATTGACTTTTCCGTGACGGATGTGGAAAACTTTTTCAATTCCGTCTAACTGACGTATTGCCGACGTAATAGCCCAACGGAATCGGGAAGGCGATCGATCGCGCGTTTCCACAAGTGTGACGTCGTCGCGCTGCATCGGATTACGTTGTCAGCTTTTATAGCCAAGCGTGTAAAGTCTTCGGAGCGCACGGAGACGTAGAATGACCAGCGTACAATTTGATCTGTCGCCAAGAACCATCGAAGTGACAATCCCGCGTACCCATCTGTCTATTTCGCGCGGCAGGTAGACTCGCACGCCGTGCGAGGTGCTAATCCTATTAGCACAGCTCCGTTACGGCATTCGACATTAATCCCCGACGCGCGGTCACATTTTTCTTACAAACGCGCAAGGACGGACGGCGGTGGCGACGGAAAAGCTCGGGTCGCAGAAAACGAGTTTCCTCCGTAAAACGGAAAATTTTCATTAAGCTAGGTCGTGCATTTCTGCACACCCACGTGGGTAGCTTCGTCATTTTCGTGGCTTCAATGAATCTCAATCTAATTTTAACGACATATGTATTTATCGTAACAGAACACTTGAACTACTTTTCGCCTATGTGAATAACGCCAACACAAAACAAATACATGGAAAAAGACGTAGAAATATTATCACTATAATTGCAAATACTGAGAACTGCACGATTATTATGAAAACGCTAAATTTGAGGCATCCCAGTCCAATATACCTATAAATTTGCCTGTCTATTGATTACGGCGGATTTTCCATTTTTTAAAATTATTTTGTCTTGTGACATATGTGTATATTGAAAGCGTTTTAATTCCAATTTTATTATAATTACGGTGACCAACCGTTCTATTATAGAGAACAGTCCTTTATTTTAGGTCTGTGTTCTTTAGATTTATTTTTTTCTTGAAAACTCACTTTTATCCTTTATTTCTGAAAAGTCCTATAAAATATCCTATATTTCAGTCTTTATCATCTTTATATATTTTGTGTAAAGTTTAAATAAAGCTGTGTTTCTTTTTTTATATATAATTGTTTTAGTTTACAAAATTTTACTTTTTTCATTTAAATATATTTTTAGGAAAAAATATTAATGATAATAATAAATTTACATTGCACTTGTTTGTGGAAAAAGGATAGATGGCAGTGTCCTTTATTTTTCTCAAAGAAATATGGTCACCCTAGTAATAACTCTTAATATTATTGATTTTATTGTAACTTTTATATATTTAATTTTGCGAAACCTCGTGTCTCACAATCAGTTGTGATGTCATGTTAGCTTTTCTCTTCCGTCACAACGCACGTAACATTTTTCCGTTCGCTATTCCTAACGCCGATTCCGACCTTTGCTCCGGAATAAGTATACAAATCTTAGGAACCGGTTCTCCGACTCGCTTTTCACTATCTCGCGTTTGGCGTGCTCCGAATACCTTCAGATCGGCTACAAAAGCATGCGCGAATCATCCTCTTCTCTCTTACCATTAATTTCGTCTTAATTCCTTGCATCGGGAATGTTTCAACATAAAATAAGTCGACTCTTTCAAGAGCTTTTGACGCAACGATACCGCGCTAATTGCGTTTCACGTTTGAGAAGTTTCAGAAGGCATCAGACTCTTTCGAGAAATACGCTTACGTGGCATTAATCTGATTTCAGTCCCCCAACCGGATGCTTTGACTTAAAATAGGAGACAACATTTCCGAGCTTTCAATATGACAATACAATCTGTGTCAACGTATGACAATACGTTAAACACGCTTGTGAAGCGTGCTCTTTGCTCTCGTCACTCGTTTCCACGATGTTATGCATAAATTAAACGGTACGTTAAGCATCTCGGATCGCGGATGACGGTGAGTCGGCTTGTGCCGCTTGGTGACAATATGCAAAAATTTTTTTCCGGTACAAGAGCGACAACACCGGCTATTTTAGTTCCTCACCGCGTCACAATAGACGTCTGCGGTAATCGTCTGCGGTAACTCGTATAATTGTCCGGGAAGATCGCGTCTCAAAAGAGTGCAATTACGCGGGCAGATCATCTGCTCAAGAGGAAAGCGCTTAAGTCACGCTGCACGTGCGTACACCGCTTGCTCGGTTGCTGATAAATTTTAAGACAATTTTAATGGGAAGGCATACGATATGATTGACCAATCTGGTATTGTGCAATTTACGAGTCATTCACCTTTATACGTGGAAGAAAATCAATATTTTTTACTTTATATACACAACAATATGAGCTTTAATGATGACTTGATCAACATTTAGAGATAATCTTTGTTTGATTAAAGTATCAAAGCGTTATAAGTTAGAGCGATTAGAAATAAAGAACTTTCTGCGAATTTTGGATGATTTCAGAATGTGGTCAAGTTTAAAGTATTATAATATTTAATTATTATTATATAACATATTATATTTAATTATTTAAATATATACGAATGTAAAATGATAAAAATATAAATAAATATTTGTTAAATACATAAAAATTAAAAAAACAAATAGCAAAATAAATTTTAATCGTCAATTAAATTCAAAGATTTTATTATTTTGGTATTTTAAGATTTGAAGATAAACGATATGATATGTAATGCACATTAAAACGTCGTGCTCTGAAAGCGATAAGATTCGCCGTCCTCGATATCTATATCGAATTTTTTGCATGCATATACAATATAGTCCTATATAATTTTAATATATTTCTTGTGATACCATTAATTATGATGATTTTTAAAAATAAATTATCTCATTAGTTATGTAAGATGCTGCGCATATCTGGTACGATTTTTTATAACGAAGAAGATGCAAAAAAAAGTCTTTATCTAGGAAATCCTCACGATGACGTGTTTTTATGCGATAAACACAGTTGCGAGCTATGAGTCAAGCCTTTACCTGTTGGCTGCACGTAACGGAAACGCGATGCGAATATTGATATGAATGATAATTTTCAATCTTAAATCATTTATCAAAATCACCGATAAATTCGCCAACCGCACTTGAATTATCCGATATCGACAATATTAATAACATATTTTACACATGTAAAGAATTTCTTTTTGCTAAAAATTTATAATTAATATTTCTTAATTTTTTTTATATTACATTTATAATCAAATTGAATTTTTCTTCTTGTTCTTATTTTTGTGCAGTTTAATGAGAGATTTTTGTGAAGTTGAACTAAATGGTATGTTGTTTGCAGGTTCTGCATGACTGCGCAAAAGCGCGGAGAGAGGTCGAGCTTCATTGGAGAGCGTCAAATTGTAGGCACATAGTTCAAGTCAAGGATGTGTATGAAAATACCTATAGTGGCAACAAATGTCTACTGGTAATCATGGAATGGTACGTAAGACAATGTAACACTTCTTAATGCAATTGCGTCACTTATCGCGAGGATGATTCTTCAAATTTACGTTCAATCTTCCTTTGTCTTTTAGCATGGAAGGCGGAGAGCTGTTTCAAAGGATACAAGATAGGCAAGACGGTGCTTTTACCGAAAGAGGTAAATAGCTTCAGCATTCGTAATTTGCCAAATTTTCCTGTTTTTAAAAACTATTATAAATTTACCGTACGTTTCTTTGCAGAGGCGGCGCAAGTAATGTACGAGATCTGTGTCGCGGTGAAGCATCTACACGACATGAATATCACTCACAGGGATCTAAAGCCTGAGAATCTTTTATATTCCAAACCTGGTAAGAGAATATGTTGCGTATATACCTTAAAATACCATTTGCACAACTCAATCATTTGTTTTTGTACAAAACGTGACAAATTGAAAACATTATTATCTATCCATAACATTTTACAAGTTTAAGAGTTAATCACGTATTATCTGCAGACCTTGAAGAGTTATAACTGTAAAGTTACGATATCTTTATTTATATGTATGTTTATCTATATCTACGTCTATATATTGCAGAGACTAATACTATAATATGAATGTTGTAACATAACTATATATAATATATAACTATGGCTGCGTTTCGATATTTACTACCAGTACTGAAAATCTATAGTTTACATTACATAAATTATAGATTTTCAGTACTTGCAGTGAATATCGAAACGTAGCCTATATATATATAACTAAATTATATTATTATTATTTTCGCAATCTTAGATTAGTAATATTATATTACTAGTATGTGAATAGAATAGTAAGATTAATGTAATATTTATGTATTTCTAGACATCACTGGAATCCTGAAACTTACCGACTTTGGATTTGCTAAAGAAACACATTTAAAAGACACATTACAGACGCCATGTTACACACCTTATTATGTTGGTAAGCTTTCGCATTTTACTATGCGAATACATGTGTGTAACTGAAATTAAAATTAATTGATATATAATCCATTTTTATATTTTATTTCTAGCCCCGGAAGTTTTGGGACCAGAAAAATATGACAAGAGCTGTGATATTTGGTCATTGGGAGTAATTATGTACATATTGTGAGTATTCTTTCATATATCTTCGAGTTATTTTATATTAATAACTAATTTTTTCTGTTATAATGTAGAGTGTAGAGCATGCTCAATTCTTCATGAGTTTCGTTATTCTATTAAATAATTAAAGTTATAATATTATTTTTAGATTGTGCGGCTTTCCACCATTCTATAGCAATCACGGATTGGCGATCTCACCTGGAATGAAAAAAAGGATCCGATTAGGCCAATATGACTTTCCCTCTCCAGAATGGGCGAATGTGAGCCAGGAAGCTAAAAATCTTATTAAGGGTATGCTGTGTATAGATCCAGCGGAAAGACTTCAGATTGACGCTGTGATGCGTAACAACTGGATTGCTGTAAGAGAACATTTTACAATAAGATTTTGCTCTTAACGTGAATTCTCTCTGTAACATTTCTTCTTAAAAGTCACTTGTTTCCACAGAAATATATGGAAGTACCCGCTACTCCTTTACATACAGGACGCGTTTTGCGGGAGGGAGAGGAAATGTGGCCGGAAGTTCAAGAGGAAATGACACGGTCGCTAGCGACAATGCGCGTCGATTACGACACGGCGTGTTTAAAGCAGCTCGATCACACGAATAATCCCTTATTGAATAAACGAAGACGCGCGAAACAGTCCGCGAATAACGCGACAGTCCCTACGCCCGCTAGCCCTACGCCCGCCTCCTAGGAAGAGGATACTATCAGAACCAGACGAAACTGGACTTTTCTGCGGAGATGCGTCAGATACAGCGTGATCACAACGAGAATCGTTTTCTGATTGCTGCATTTTACAAAGCGAAAGAAATTCCGAAGTAGAGTAATATCGAAGGGCACCTAAATCATGTGATATGATTGCACGATTAATTATGCTTATCGGCGTCTGATTAATTAATTAAGTGCGAGGTCAATTTTATTAGAGCGATAACAATAACACACGCAACCAGGACAATATTGTCCCAGCGAATGCAAGTAAGCGATGCCTTTTATCAAACGATATCAGTCTTTCTGACATTGTAAAATTAAAAAATGTATAAGCTACATTAATTATATAAAATTGAACAACCATTTATATGGAAGGGCAAACATTATTAATGCCAAGCATTAATGTTACATGTTTGTCGCTAGTTCAATTTTTGTGAAACCTTATAATTGTCAGTGTTTGAATATAATGGCTTTTAGAGGCACTAAATAGAAATAGTCAATAAATAAACGATACTGCTGAATGTGTCTTTGATCAAACGTAATAGATGGTATTGAAATATTTAATAACGATGTTTAAAATATCTACATCTAATAACGAGATCTAAAAAAAAGAGAAAGTTACTTTTCTCAGTAAAACTTCATTGCTATTATATTCATTGAGAGAAAAGAATATGAAGTTATAACTTGTTATCTCGAAAAAAAAGTCGAAAGATATCAAAAGTTCGTTCTTTATCTTCAACAAGGGAGTTGATTTTAGGGCCGATAAATAGTAACTAGCTTTTGCCATCTTATGTTATTGACTAAAATACATCAAATTAAATTATTATAATGTCATTGAACCAGTAATCGTTCTTATATTCTGAACATATACATATATTCTAAAATAGGCGCCGACAAAAGATTGTTTTAATTATTATACATAATAAAACCTAACGTGGAATTGTTATAAACTTCATGCAAATACAAAAATAATAATGATATAAAAAAACTATTTATCCACATATAGACTATTAAGATTAGCTGTAGGAACACACAGTTGCTCATATACTTATTACATTTAAAAAGAAAAGAAAATAATTTGCTGCCATTGAATAATCAGGTGTACATTTATATTTGTATCATCAAATTTGTAATACATAATTATCTTTCACGTAATTGTCTGCTGCCCGTCCAAGCCTGTTTTAAATATATGTATTAAATTTTCATAATTATTATCTGTCAATTCAATAAGATTTTTTATTCTATTTTTACTGGTGTAATTAAGTATGCAATTTAGACATTAGAAATTGAATTATTTGTATTTTAATATCTATCATATTTTTAATATGTTCAGTATATATCTTTAATTATATATTTACATATATTTGAACTCTGTTTTTAAGATTTATAAGTAATTGCAACGATATGCTTGAGGCTGAGTATAGTTAAGTGATTTGAATCTTATTTAAGTCACGAATGCTATGAAGCATATTTTAACCGGAAAGGATTGAGTGCTACGAAATAAAATATAGGACGATGTCCCTACATCGTTAAAAATACAAAAAATAGTAGGTGTATGGAAACTGTACATATTTCTATTTAATTATTCGAGAATATTGTGTCTATGATTGCGTAAATGTATCTCGTTAAAGATTCATTGAAACTAAATGGAATATTAATCTATGTATTTTTAGTATTATATAAGTATATAGCGTGATATTCTATGATGAAATCAGTGGCTGGTAAACCAAACAAAAAAAATGAGAAGAGTTCCATGTGCCTATAATTTCAATCAAACAAAAAATCATATTACAAATACATTCTAGAATAGTAGAAAAGTATCATTAAAATATAATATAAAATTTATAATATAAATCGCAAAAGAGTATATTACTTAATATTTAAAAAAAAACAGCCATTTTCTGAGCGCATCTAAAATGATTAGTCTATAGATGAGAGATATATTCATACTGAATTTATAAAAAAAAAAGAATTATTCAAAAATTCCAGAGATTGAAATATATTGTGTATGGATAATATAGTATTTAATTATATAGAGCATACACAGTTCCTCATATTCTACATTGATCAATTAATTGCTCTAATCATGAATTGTGAAATAGAAAATGCATAATACACGCTAGTTCCACCTCAAACATTACAACGAATTCAGTGGCAAGATATTTTTAGAACAAGTCAAAAGTTCGTTGATCTGTATTTACAAAAATTGACAATAACTGCAATCAAATGTTAACTTTCATGTCATTGCTACTTCATTACTTATACAATTGCAATTCTCTGTATCAGCGATAAAATCATGTATTTTTAACACGTGACGATGCTGTAAATTTCCAGACTGTAACACAGAAATATGTATGATTAAGTGATGTTAAAAGTAAATGTTACAGAAGCTATTCTATATTATTATTTTTTATTGTTCTTCCTTCTTGTCGAGAATTCATTTGTTTAATTACATAAAAAATTTTCATCATGTGCTTATTTAATGTGTTATTAATACAAAATAATTCAATGACTATATTCTGTATGGGACATTGGCTCAAAATCATAATTACGATTATCAAATCATTGTTGGATATAATTAAATTAACACTGATAGAAATTCAATGTATGTGTGTCATGTTAATCTTTGTCCATATTGTTTATGAAATTTTACGGTACATCCAAGCTTTTATTTCTAAATTATTGAAAAAGATATTGAGACATTAAGGAAATTATATATTTACGAAATTACGCATACATTATATTTCTTTCGTTTATATATATGTATATATATATATATATATATA
>VBVR01003444.1:0-17668 GCA_011638315.1 Tetramorium parvispinum
TAGTCTGAGTATTTTGGTATTAAGATTTTTGTCTTAAAATGATCTCAAGAATTTACCCTTAAGCGTTGATCCGGTCTTTACGGGACACCCTGTATAAATTATTTCGTAAATATTGATTTTTTTACATAACCTTACCACTATAGTATATACTATGTCATAAGCTGAATAATTATACTGAAAGTATATACTGAAAGTATTGCCACTACATTACGTGCCTCTCGAAATCATAAAACTTGTAATTTCTTTATTATTTTTTTATTATTTAAAATAGTCAACATATGCAAAATACACAAATTAAATCAATCATCCTGTGTATATCTAACATATATGTATATGTTAAATTTCAAAACGTAACGTAACATGTATAGACACCGATGAGATAAGTATCTAGTCGGTGGTATAGATGTGTGTACGTGTGTATGTGTATGTAATTCGTATAAATTTGGATAAGGGAGACTCAAAAGTACAAATGTATTCTTCAACAAATATATAATCGCTTTTTCTTGAAAAAAAAACTTGAATTACTAAGTAATAGCATTATAGAATGGACTACTTCAGTGAATTATGATCACAAATTAATGTTTATTTATATATTTATATCTTTCTGTATCTAGGTAGCCATTTAAATAGCTGTTAAGCTATAGAACGATTATTATCATTGTCATTTAAGACTTTTGATATAAAAGATTACGTGGTAATTGAGTCTCTATTTAGAATAAAGAAAACTTGATTTGAAACTTTGGAACGAATACATATGTACTTCTCGTTAATCTCCGTTTTAAACTTATTCTATCTTGGACGAATACAGTCTAACAAACAGATTTGAAAAAAAGCAACTAATCATTCCGACGGATATCGATACGTACGAAAAAAAATAGCGACGTTTACACATCTTTCAGTCGTATAGAAAACACAAGAATATCTATAAAATTGTATTACTTTATATTTTAGATCATTAATGTTATTACCGTATTACGTTAATAAAGTATATTAAATCATATAAATTTATATGTCAATTAATATTTTGTGTTAATGTTAGTTTTGTTAATAGCAGAATTAGATGATTATAAATTAAATATTATTTAAGATTAAATTGTTTTCACGAGAAAAGTTAAATCTTTGTTTTTAACTATCTCTAATGCTAAAGGAATAAAAACTGAGATGAATTGTAATCATTATAACGAAATAGATAAAATAATTGAAAATAATTCATAGTTGAATTTCGTGATTGAATTTATGAAGTGTCGAAATAATATTATCTAAAAAGAGATTCTTAATGCGTAAAATAATTACATTGTATCTCAATAACTTTTGGTTTTATTTACACATTATAGACCTAAAATGCACAGGATATATAACATCGTCAATCGTATCGTTAGAATGCAAGATTTATTACCATCTGATTATATTTTCAGCTTTAAAATTAAATTCTGAAAACGATTATATTGTATGCGCGCACATGCGAAAGCAAGAATAGATTTAATTCTCCATGACAATTTGCATAACTGTCCGAACTATAACATAATTTTAATAAATCTTTTAATATTAAAAAAATTTTGGTAAAAAGAACGTGCAATATATTGTACAAGTTGTCCTTGAAATAAATGGACAAATTAAAGAAACATGTTCTTTAATTAATTTATATAATTAATCTGCCCTAAATGTATTTTCCCACTTTTGTCAAAAGGATATGCTCAATGCAACGGTGTGAGTGGTCAATGTAGGTCTTCACTTTCACTCTTCAGCCATTCGTGTTTAGCACTTGATGTAATCGCATTCCGATATTTTGCGATATTAAGAAAAGCTGTTTTGTTACTTCAGTCAGCCGTCGCTGTTATCATCGTGTAGACCTAAGTTTTATCGACATAAATGTATGTAAGGAACAATATTGATCTCGAAAGATTTTTCCAAAGTAGTGATATTTATCTGAGATCTGAAATCAATTATGTTGTGAGGAAGCAAACGCTGATGTCACGAGGGACTTTGATACGCGGATTTTATATATGTTAACTGCTCAAATAGGTGTTCTTTAACTGTCAATTAACAATACATATGTTACTGCAATCCAAATACAGTTTTATTTTATAAAAATATTAGCAATGAACGAATTTAATTGCTCTTATGATCATATAAAGTTTGACGAAGCCTGCGTAAGTGTATTATCTGACAATAGTAACTTTGATAATTGGCTGTATTCGCTCTCTACGGATTGCTTATCAGTAAGTACAATCATGATATGCATAATTTTTTAAATCTAATTCATATAATGTAATAAATAAGTAATTATTAGCGGGAGATTAACGTTAAATTTTTTGTAGTAATTTTTATAGCAGGTAATAAAATTGTGTTGTATAAAACAAAAAAGAAATTTTAAATAGATCTTATTAATAAATACATAATGGATAATCTGATAAGTCGTCTTTAACAATAAGATTTTTTAGATTAATTCATAGATTTTACTTTTTATATAAGACCTTTTTAGATAATATATAATATTTGTTGAAAAGGTAATGATACATTTTTAACTTTCTGTTATATTTTATGTGTGACTTAGTGTCCATATAAACGAATAGCTCAAATTTCGAGCAATGTTAGCAACTTGAAATTCAGCACGATTAAACCACTAAAATGGAGAGTATTAAACAACGGCAGCAACGAATATGTATCTGCCAAAATTACAAGGTAAATTTATATTGAAATTATTAACATTATTTCTTATATATATTATTTTTCTTTTACAAATAATTTTAGTAATAAAAGATACATACATTCGTGGATGTGTAAATGTGCCATTTTAACATGTTCTAGATAAAAAAAAAATTTAAGTATAATTCAGTTTTAGAAGTGAAATATGATGCACGCCACATCATGATTTTTTAACATATATTTTGATTCCTCTAATCGTTTTACATGTAAAAATATTTTATTAAAATTATAAATAAACATTTATATTTTATTCTAACATGTATTAACATAAAAATATGAATTATCTCGTAAAATATTTAATAATATTAATTAATAGATAATTCATATTTTTATGTTAATACATGTAGTGTTAATACATTTAGAGTTTTTATTAATACTTTTACACAGGATAAGATAAATTAATTAATATTGGGAAAAGATGATTGTGTTTAAAAAGATGCTGCAATGTATTATATCCAACTGTCAAATTAAAATCGTGTGTCCAAAATATTTTATAAATCCATTTATTCTGCCAACGTATTATTTCATCTTATTTTAATGTTCCTTATTTTTTAGCAATATTGTTTGCGAATTATCGCCGAATCTCGGGCAATATGGTTTATACGAATTGACGATACAAAATAACACTTGTAATTTTAAAATTCTAAAGGATCCAACATACCCGTACACAGGTATGTCTCTAAACATTTTCATGTTTTCATAGAAATATTTTATGATATAAATAACTACGGAAATATCACATAACCACCTTAGAATTATACAATTTAAACGTATAACGTATCAATTGATAAGCGTATCTTATATTAGTGACTTTATCATTTTATTTATCCATTAAACTCGATAACAAGATTATCACAATATCAATAATATCAAATAGAGAATTATTAAGATTATAATAATCGATTAAAAACCCATTATTTACAGAACTCTTCATTATTTTGGGAATAATTATATTTATCCTATGTGGCATATCTGTTGGAAGATCTTTATGGTACATCTGTAAAAAACGATGCGTAAAAGACAATACGGATGAATCAAATAATAAACCAACAAAACGTCGCGTAAAAGCTATCGATGCATTTAGAGGGTACGCGTTAAATGGGGGGGTATTATTAAATAAGTTAAAAAATTATGGCAGTATTTCAATAATGATATATTCCTAAATGACAATTCTTTCAATATATTATACGTATATGTTAAAAATTATATTCTTAATTGTCTTTTCACCATGTACTTATGTTCAAATTTATTTGATGAAGTTTACTCAAGAAATAATTTCGATAAAATAAGTGAAAAATCATTAGATCATTTTTTATAATCATACTATATATGATTAAAGAAACTTGGCTGTGTATGTACAGTTCGAAGCTCGATACGTCGATGTTGCATATTGATAAAATGACGTGCTAATTGATAAAAATAAATTGGATTGAGTAAAATTTTACTTGGATAACAACGGCTCATTTTTCAATTAATTGATGACTAATAAAAATTACATATAACGTTCAACGGAAATGATCGTAAAAATAAACAGATAAACGTAACTTATCAGTGCCAAAGATCAGTTTGTATTCTTAGGAAATAACGTTGCTAATGAAATTGCAAGAGCGTGATTATTTATGAAATGCTCCTTATTTAGCAAAATAATTCCAATGAGTATTTATTTCAATATAAAATAGATAATTTTCTATAGTGAAAGACCATCAAATTTTTTTATTCAATCCATATGAAGAGAATAAGTCAATTTTAAAACTTTGATATATATTCAAAAATCATTATTTCTACAAATTTCTTACAATATTAACGTAATTGTTCGTATGATGCAGAGTCAGTACTCTTTTCATGATCTTTGTGAATGATGGCTCTGGTAGTTATACCATATTGGAACACACAACTTGGAACGGCATGTTATTAGGAGATCTTGTATTTCCTTGTTTTATATGGATCATGGGTGTTTGCATTCCTATAGCCTTGTCGGTGCAGTTAAAGCGTGGATTTTCTAAATCACAAATCAGTTATTCCATTTTAAAGGTAATTGACAAAAGAAAAAGATGAAAAACAATTTATATATTTTTTAGAACATATTATTAATCCGTTTAAAAGCTAAAAATATAAAAAAGTGCTAAGTAAAACGGTCAAAACTGTCAAAGTGTTTTAATATTAATGTATTATATTTTAATATATTTGCTTTTTTTCCACAGAGAAGTTTCCTTCTATTTCTGATAGGTGTTGCGCTGAATACATTAGGAACAAACGCGCAATTGGAAAACATACGAATATTCGGTGTTCTTCAACGATTCGGAATTACGTATCTAGTCGTTGGCCTGGCGTATCTCTGGTTTCCATCCCAAGAAACGAAAATTCTTCAAGTATGTTAATATAAATGTTAAACATTATTTTTATAAAATAATACCCTAATTCAATTTGCTAATGTATAATTTTTTTCTTGTTGAAATAACATGTCTCTAAGCAAGCATTTTCTAGCTATAATAACAATATTATAATTCTTATTATAATAATCATTTTTATATTTGATGTAATTTGATAATATATATATATATATATAGTTATAGTTAGCGAATTATAGTTAGTGACATAAATTCTCCGCGCACTTATAGAACTCGTCGCCGATTTTGATAATACGTGAAATGCAAGACATATTAAGCCTTTTGCCACATTTGTCCATAATGTTAGGCCTAGTAATTGTACATTGCGCTTTAACGTTTGGTCTTCCGGTCCCCGGATGTCCCACGTATGTACATGAATCTTGTTTTCAAACTCTATTTTTTTATACTAATACTACAATTTATCATTTATAAATAACAATGAGTTTATGTATGTCATAGTGGGTATCTTGGACCAGGCGGAAGACACGAAGATGGTGAATATTTTAACTGTACCGGAGGTGCGGCTGGATATATTGATAAAACTGTACTGACTGTAAATCATATTTATCAAAATCCAACTATTAAATCCGTTTATGGATCCGGCCCTTTCGATCCCGAAGGAATTTTAGGTAACTTTTATTTTTGAAAATATTTTCCTATGTTTTAAGTAATAGACTTTTCGATATCTTAATATTTTCACTAAAGAAAGTCCAACTTTAATCGAAGAATCATTACAAAATGTTTGCAGTGTCATATTTTTATCTTTTCATGATATCTAAATTTGTAAAAAGTAGAACTAAACGTATGTTTATGAAAAAATTGACATTGATTTAAACTGTTAATTTAAATTAGAGTTACTTAACAAATATTACATATTTTTGTAGGATGTCTCACAGCGATACTTCAAGTATATCTAGGTGTACATGTTGGTGTAATACTGATGATATATAAAGACTGGAAACAACGTGTTATTAGATGGCTTTTGTGGGCAATGTTTTATGGTTGTTTGGGTTGCGCCTTTCATTTCACTGACGTTATACCTGTCAATAAAAATTTGTGGTAAAGTATATTAATAAAGTATATTTCTTAATGTAAATTAGTTTGCATAATTTTACTTTAATATAGGATTATAAAAATAATGATAATTATAGCGATAATTCCTTTCTAAATCGATATAATTACGCAGGTCATTATCATTCGTGTTTGTTTCAACTTCTTTTGCTCTGGCTTTCCTTTCTGGTTGTTATTTGCTGATGGATGTTATCAAAGTTTGGCGAGGTGGACCTTTCAGAATTCCCGGTGAGTAAAAAACCGCGTTCTATTTAATCTACTCTAAAAATTTGTTATTAAATATTAATGCATAGTTAGAAATAAAGTCCAAAAGACTGAAACTATAAAATAATGATTTAAAGTCATGTTAGATAAAAATTCTTTTTATTAATCAAACTAAAAATTATATCTAATTTGATTTTTTTTTATTATAAAATTATAAAATTAAACTTTAAATCGTAGCAACAAATTAAACATAGAATTTAAACATAAAATTAAATATAAAGTACAATTCTAAAGAAAGATGCGAATTTTGAATTTTTTAGCATTTAAGTTTATATAGTAAATAAATTGAATCGCATTTGTATTAATTTTTTAATATAGCTTATTATAAATTCAGGCATGAATGCACTGGTGTTATATGTGGGTCATCTAATGTGTTATCAAATTTTCCCGTTCCATTGGAGGATCGGCGACATGAACAATCGCGCTTTGCATTTGATTGAATCAATTTGGGTAGTAACTCTCTGGACGATTATAGCGTATATTATGCATCGTAAACGAACATACATCACACTTTGAGTTACATCTATTCATTACGTATATTATTATATTACAACATATTTTCAATTTAGTTAACATATAAACGATTGTTATGTTTACGTTTATAAGATACAAAATTATATATAAGATAATTACATAAGATAATAATGTAGAAACTTGTTTACAATAAAGCAAAACTTTTAAATTTAATTAATAACAATTAATAATTATATAATACACAGTATTTTAATAATATATTATATTATTATATAATGCGTATGTTTTATTATATAAAACTGGCCATATTGTGCTTTTAATGATAATTGAATTGTTATTTATTAGTATTATCAATTTTATAAATAATTTATTTTACAACTTGAGTAAGTAATACAGTGATAGATTCAGGTAACAAGATTAACGTTATAAATATGTATAATATATGTATATATATATATACATATACGTTTACACATATAAAATTATGATTAATATTTTTAAAAAGAGTGTTATTACAAAAAAGAGTGTTTCTATAACGATCCATTCATCTTAAATAAACAAACAACGTGTTCGTGCTCACATAATGTAACATATGCCACATGTCGACAATAGACAGCCAATCTCTTAATAAAACTGTTCAAGTTCTTCTTTTAGCAAATTGATTACAAAATCTTGAAAATTAATACTTATTGTAGTTAATTAAAATTTCAAAAGCGAATTTAATTAAATTAATTATTTATTAATTATTTAAAAAACATTACACAGAATGCTAATATTCAGTGTTCCTATGTAATAATGATTAAAAACAAAATCCAACATTTTTATACTGTTGGAAAAATTATATGGGGCAAAATCCCATTCAAGGCAAACATTCGATATTGAAAACCAAATAATTTATTAACGATTTACAGCCCGCTTTTTGATTAATTTTTCGTCGACGGATCAGCAAGCGGCGATGTAAATACTATGGATTATTGTAAACAAAATAGAAAAAAAGCGCACTAAATAATCTGACTCTGTCTAAGCAGAATTTCATCAATCCTCAGTAATCAGTTGCATCGGGACCTGAAAAATAAGGAATTATATTTTTTAAGAGCAATCTTTAAATTGACAACATATAAAAAAAAACAAAATTTGAAAAAGTATATACATATAAATCATCTATATTCATTCAGTAAAATTTAAAAATTGCGTGTGTTATATGTGTTTGTTGTGTGTGTTTATTTGTGTGTGTGTTAATGAACGAGTGAGTAATTGAAATGTATACATATATGCTTATATGCGTATGTATGTTATATACATATATGTATATCTATTATATCAATCTTCGTCGCTATTTCTTTCTTTTATAATTGTTTTACTTTATACGTTTATATAAAATTTAATATTGACTTGAAAAAAATACTTGATGTGAGTAAACTTCATCAAGCTATCAAATAATTTCTCTCTTCCGTGACATTGTTTATTTGTTTCTCGAATATTTCAGATATATTAATAACTTCAATTTTGTGTTTCTTAATCAGTATTAGTCACAACATGCATAAAGCAATCAAGCGTTGGTATCTAACAATTAAGGCTTTTTGCGAAATGCAAAAAAAAAGAAGAGAAAGAGAGAGAAAGAGAAAAACGAGAGAAAAGAATGAGGGAAAAGATTACATGCATCTATAATCGAATTAGCGATAAAAAGTATAGAAAAAAAGAATATGACAGTCAAATCTCCGTATTCTTAACACTTTTTGCGTCCTCTCCTGTTCCCTTCCCGCCTACAACTTTACATTTTCTCAGGTAAACGTGTGACTATACGCAGAGTGAAAAAGATAATTACGAAAGATATTACGCGAATCCATCAATAACTATTATTCTGCGCATGTACATAAAAATGGGTTTGAAAAGAAGTGTTAAAAATAGGATGATCATTTGAGCGCGGCATGTTACAAAAAAATATAGAAATATTCAACTGTGAGTGACAAAAAAAAAACGAAAGAGAGGAAAGTGGGAAATACGGAGAAGAAATCAAGAGTGATACACGAACATATGGAAACGATATGTACCGATAGAAAAAAAAATCACGTAGCCCGTAGAGCGCCTCGGGCATACTCAGCCCTGTCTTGCGAAGAGAATCGAGAAAAAAATATGTCCCGGTGGATCGTGGAGAGCGGGTTGCTCGCAGCGGCAAAATGGCCTCATTCTACCCTAGGGGGCCATCAGCAAGTAGTTGTGACTTAGCGGATTTCGCACAAGGACGTCGGGATAAAGGAAGGAAAATCGCCGACGAGTCTCGTTAGTTCTCATCGATTTGCCGTGCCAGCAAGGCTTGCGGCACGCTTTTCGTACTCTTGATCCTCGGGCACAGTACGTTCACCCTGTAGGCCCAAGGGGGCATCCTGCTGTTGAGGATCTTGAAAGCTAGAGATGGTATAACATCGTTCTCGTGTACATTGGGCAATTTCGTACTCTTCCAAGACTGAGAGTTATCTTTCGAGGGAACCTGTTCCGTCGGACGGTGGAGCTTAAGGTCCGTTAAGCTTGTGGGATTTCCGCTCGTTGTCGCGTCGTGAAATTTCCGACACGATTGCTCGTGAACGGGCGAATATTCGGGGGACGTTAAGCCGCTGGAGTAGTTTGAGCAGTAACTGTCGTCGTAGTTGAACGCGTTCGTCTTGAGCGGTAGGCTGAGGTATTCCTTCCTGGTGCCGGGGTCCGCGCCGGACGTGCAATCCGACAGATTGGAGTCGTCGTTCAGAAGCCGGAAGAGCCGCGAGTGCGTCTGCGTACGTTGATACTTCTTCGGATTCCTCGCAGCGGTACACTCCGAGTCCGTGTCGATCTCGCGACACTCCGCGTCAACCTCGGATATCATCCGGCTTATGTCGGAAGTGACTCCGCTGTCCTCGTCGTCGGTGTCCTCGCGAGAGTCCTGAACGTTCAGCAAGTATTTCGGATCAGTCTGATAGAGTTCCGGGTCGATACACCGATCGTCATTGCTATCCACAATTATGCCACAATTACTTTGACTTGTTTCATTTATATCGACAACCGGAACTTGAGGTGTTTCGGAATCTTGTACCCAAGAACCTTCGGATGTGACGAGTAGCGACTTGGCGGCCGTTCCGTTGACGTTGCCGTGTCCAAAACTGTTACCAGCGGACTCCACTTGGATACAATTTTCACCGTTTACTGATACATCTTGTGTAACTGATTCCGAATCAGTGATACAGTCGACGTTTTCGTCCTTTGACATTGATTCTTTAAAGTTCATTCTGTGGCGTTCCATGGTTTTTGTAAGTGGAAATTCCGTGTTTTCGGTATTCTGTTGTTTGCCATTAGTTCCGCCGATACTCGTCGGCTCTTTCTTGAAAGTGAAATCCACATGCGGTACCGCGGTCTCGACACTCACCTCATCCCTTGTGCTCCCTGCTGTTGTGTCCGGCATGTGTCTCCTCACGGTAAAATCCACGCTGGTGTCGTTGCCAATGTGGAAATTGACGCAAACATCGTCATCCTCCTCATTTTTCACGGAATAACCGACATGGGACTTCTCGGCCTTTATTTCGCTGTTGCCGACTGTCACGGTTGTGATGTCCTCATTGTCCTCGGACACGGAAAACCTGAATTTGAGGGGCAAACTCACGCTGACCATCGTAGCTTCAGTGTCGTCAGGCGGATCATCGGTCACCTCGAAAGAACTTTCATTTCGTCCGTCGATCTTTATTTTATTCTCACAATGAAGACTGTCACAACTCAATCGTTCATCCTCGTAAATTATGCCCAACTGATGAGAGACGATGTTTTCAGCTACCGGATCCTCTTGACCACGCTGTTCTGTATTCGATATGCTACAGTCAACAGAATTCGTCTTGCTTGAACAAGAGTCGAGATTATCTTGACTATCGGTGTAATTCATTTCATTGCATCCCTTCGGTGCAAGGCACATCGCGAGATCTTGTCTCAACGTTACGCAAGAATTTCGATCGTTCGAATAATCATTATGACTCTTTTTAGAAGGTATCTCGTCACTACTATTCTCAGAATTGTTTCGCAAATGTCTACCTGAATTATCAACATTATCAACATTAATCGAGCAGTCGGAATGAGCGGTGGACTCGGCACAGCTCTTACCGGAAGAAACAGCACGCGGATTTGTCTTCGGTTTCTCGTAGGCATTCAAATCCACAGAATAACCCTCGTACGAATCCGAATCGCTATTAGATAATGTATTATTGGAAGTGGTATCGTTACAGTATTTCTGGCAAGAATCCGACAAGTGCTCGTTGTCGGAGACAGAATCGCTTGAGTCGGAATCATTGGAATCGCTGCAATCGCTAGAATCGCTAGAATCGCTAGTATCTACGTATGTGTAATTAGGCACATTGATATGCAGGCCGAATGTCTTTTTAGATTTTTCGATGTTATTGGAGACTGCAGTCTCGTCGGGTCTATCTGACGCGTCGTCTTCCTCATCAACTATGTTCATCGCCGTCACAAGGCAACTTTTGTCACTCTCGCAAACGTTTCTGGAATTGCACGTCCCACTCGACTGTGCATCCAAGTGATTGATCTCGTCGGGCAAGGTGTTCCTTGATTCATTGACCGAGCCGTGTTGCATAAAATATCTATCGTTCTGAGCAGGAGACGAATGGACATTGGTATAGTGATTGTGAACGTAGTTATTCGTATCAACGTCCGATTGAACGTCGTTGTGACCCGGTTGAGGGCAAATCACGGCAACGTAACCGTACGGGTCTGAAAAGTGATCTCGGTCCATAACTTTTATCCGTGCCACGTTCGCAAAATTCTCGTCGTAAACCGGATAAAAAAATTCATATCCAACGCACGCGTTTTCGTCTGGATGTCGTGGATAGGGAAGGGAACGTTCGTCCGCTTCGCTCGCGGGCTTGTTGAATGGAGCATTATATGGCACGGGATAATAGCCCCACCAACCTTCGGAATGCGACCAGAAGGGAACGGGTCGAGGAGAGAAGTATGCATCTTGCTGATTGCCCGGCAAGTTATTCTCTGTTCGACAGGTGTAATCTGCTTGACGATTTTCTTGTGTGGCTACAACAAACAGCACAATCTATTCAGAAGAAAGTTAAATTCTTCACACACAGAGCCGTGCGTGTAGTCATTTTTTTTCTGCTTGAATTTCCTTCTTTTAATCGAACGTCGCATTATGTATCGTATTGATCTACGGGACGACTTGAATAAAAAAATTGCCTAGATCGAAAGTAATGTCTAATTTCATCCGCGCTTTTAATTATATTTCGCTTTCCCATTTTCCTTGTATTACATGTCTAGTTGATTTTATTCCAGTACAATTGGTATATTAATATGGAATAAAGCGAAATTATTTAGCTAAGAAAATAAGAAAACTTAATTATCCTGTGTTCAAAGGAAACCATTAAATTCAATGACTTAATTAAATATTGTAGCAAATCAACGTAACAAATTTCAATATTTATAATATTTAATTGTAATCGTATTTGAAAAATGATATCAATGTTTTGAAGATAAGTAAAGTTTCATTTCAATATATTCAACAAAATAGTGTACATATGTTAAATACATTAGGTTTATAATAATTGTTATGTGAGAGAAATTTTTTTTCATATATTTTTATAATAGTAAACGATAGCATTATATTAAAAAAAATGTGGTATTGTCGAAAGAATATTGATTTGATAATTTTTGTTGAGTTATTATTTCATGTTTCGCGCATGTGATGATAAGTACCTTTTATTTTTTTACAGTTGAATAAAATTGTATCAGATTAACATTATATCCCTAGTTCTGTTTATTATATCTAACATTATAAATTAGATCTATAACTTTTAATGTGTTGTAATGATTAAACAAACTTATTTGTTTAATTCGTTAACATACAATTGTAGTTACAATTTAATGATCAGTACGAGTTTGAAGGCCGATTTATGTGCGGTAAATCAAACTTCACAAATAATTATATCGTAATTGAGATTTCTAAAATCGATCTTTACTGATGAATATATTGTATAAAATGTTATAGATGAAAATAAAAAATATAAGATGAGTTTATTGAACATAATTTTTTATATCCTACTTTTCTCATTTCTTCTCTCTCTCTCTCTCTCTCTCTCTCTCTTTCTTTGTTTCTTGCCACAAAGGACCAATATCATAAAAGTTTATCTAATAATTTGCTCAAATTATGCACACGTTCATAAATTCAATTTAACAAATAATGAACATACTAAGTATACTCAGTAGTCTTTATGTTCACTTGAACTTTCGTTTTTAGAATTCTTTTTATGAACCAATTTTCAAAAGTCAAGTATTTTTTAAGCATCTAATAATTAAAGAAAATGTGAACTGCAGAGAATTGCTTATCACTTACACTTATCCTGTCAAATGTATCAAATTTTGTACTCTGATAGGGTATAATCAGGTACAATTAGATATAAATAGACTTTTTTTTAATTTAATAAAATAATTTAATTTAATTTATAATCTATAATCAACCGAATGTTGCTCTCTCTCTTTCCTAGAAAATTTTCAAAAATCAATTGCAATACATTTAAAAGACCTTCGAAACAGGTAACGTATTTACTATTTATTTTTATTCAGCAGTTTCTCAGATATTAATTTGTGGATCACTTTACTTGGTCTTTCTGCTGTGCGTGTGCGTGAGTGTGTATGCGTGCGTGCGTGCGTACGTGCGTGCGTGCGTGCGTGTATAAATGTGGGTATACATATATAAATATATGTCAGTAGAGCCAAGAAAATTTTATTCCTGTGAACACAGGATTGGGAAATTTGAGCAATATAACGTATGTTATGTCAATAAAGTAGTAATTAGAATATAAAGCACTTATTACGTTATATTAATGTACACAGATAAATAAGCTTCTACAATTAATTTATGAATAAAGAATGTATATGTCATACAAAGATAAATTATTAAGTTGTATATATATGTTAAATATCACATAAAATGTTATAAAATAACCTAAGATATTTTTCAAAAATTGGAACTTTGAACTTTCGTATTTAAAAAATGAATAAAAATGCAAAAAGAAACTATTTGAGGGATACCTATAATATTTTCAAAAATATTTGAGAAGTAAAATAATTTTGTAAAAGATAAATATTTCAATCATATTTACCATTATTTTCTGATGCTGTCATCGCTTGTAATATCCTGAAGGAACGAGAAGGAATTGCACTACCCGTGTATTTCTTCGGTTCTGGTACTTGTTGTTCACTAGGCGGCAAATTTGCCTGTGTCTCTTCTGTACAAAAATTATTACAAGCCAAATTTATTATATTTCAATTATTTTAATCAAGTTGAGAAAGTTATTAAACTTGTGTTCTTGCAGTTATGTATACTTACCGAACGATTTAGAATTTCTATTTTGCCGTTTATTTGCAACATTTTGTACATTATGTGGCGCTGTAACATACAAAATAAAAATGCTCCTATTGTTATATTTGCCATATCTTTAATTAACCATTAGATTTGATTGATTTAAGAAATAAGATTACGATGCTTTTGTATTCTTGAGGAAATTCAACATTAATGAAAGTAAAAATTTAAATAAAAATATCTTATATATAAAACAATCTTACCAGCACAAACTGGGGTATCATTTGAATCTGTCATATTTTGTAGAAAACGGAAAGCTCGTGAAGGTATAGCTGCACCACGATATCTCGGATCTTTTTCTTGATGGAGATAAGTCTCCTGGTCGACTGTGTAAAATACAATATAGAAACAATATAATATTTCGAGTTTTCAAGCGATGATTTAATTTGAAAAGTTAAATAAATTATTTTTTAAAATATCTTATTAAGAAATACTTAACGTTATATTATATTGATAATATGAATATTATGAACATATTTGGATAAATATATTTCTATGTACATTATGACGTATTATTGTAACAAAAATCAAAATAATAGGTACATAAATAATATTATTCTACCTTGTTCTTTAAATTTATTCATGAGTAGCTTTTCGTCTTCACTTAATTCCATTCTACGTATTTGTTCTGAACCGATATCGTTGGGTTCATCCGTGTCCGTAATCTTTTGAAGGACACGAAATGATCGCGATTGAATCGGACCAGGCTCTTGTTGCGGAATAATATCAGGACTCCGCTGTTGCACACTGTCTCAAGAATTTCACTTATAATTAGTAATCAAAATAAAATTGCAAACATTACGAATAAGTGACAAAATCGTTTTCTGAAACATGACTTATTTGAAATTATTTTTTAAATAAACTTTAATGTACTCATTCTTAAATAATTTTAATCTTAATAGTACGTTATCAAAATAGATTTATATTGTTAACGAATAAAGAAATGAATCAGATTGAATTAATAATTTTAATATAATGATATGCGCTGATTAAAACTTGTGTTACAATATTAAAATAGACACGATTGCTTATGTCAAGTTTATCTTATATAGTACGTCAAAGTACGTTTATTCTTTTTAATTCTTTACGCGCGCGGAAATGAATTTATTTAATTTAATCTTCAACTTACACTCTTGCCGGTTTTACAATCTTAACATTATTCTCCATCTTTGGTGGCATCGTTCTCTTGTCGCTACCCTCCACTACAAGAGGGATGATATAAGTTGTTCCAGTCGATTGTTCTGGCCGGGATGGAGATGTGACATGGATCATTGATGGAGATTGCATTTGGTTCTGCGGATAATTTTGCGCCTGATTCTCCGATGTATGTTGCGCGGGCGCTTGACCCCACCGTTGCTGATGATGCAGAGTTGGTGGCTGTTTATTAAACTGATGATGACCGGATTCGCGCTTCACATCAAACACCGATGGTCTATCCTCGATCTGAAGAATACCAAAATATTAATAAATAAAAGCAAGCATAATTTAACTTAAAAAAAAAAGAGTAGGGATACGCAAGAAGAATTAACTTTTAACGAACTTACTCGGATGGGTACGACGCGTTCGTGCGATTGCGAATTAGTTTGTTGTGACGCTACGGGATCGACATTCCGCCTCTGCTGCTGCGGCTGTTGAGATAACTGTTGCGGTCTCGTCTGTTGCGGAGACTGCGGAATCGAATATTGCTTTTGCTCTAGCTTCTGTTTCGGTTGTGAGCACTGCGGAGACGATTGCTGAACTTGAACGTAAACCGGAGAGAATGTGTTCTCCGACGGGTCGCTGCCAACCGTCTTATTGACATTCGTGCGTTTAGCCCATTCGGGCAATTCTTCCTGGGGCTTGACCTTATTTTGCATCCAAGGTGTAGGAGCCTTAGCTAAAGTGATTTGGGTTGGGGTACTCGGACTTTCAGGAGTACTCGATTGACTCGACGTGACAGTGATCGGTACTTTCGTATCCACCTTTATCATGTTCCTTGCTGGTTCCGCTGGTTTGTCTGCAGCTACAGGAGAACCATTCAAATATTTCTTATCTTCATTATAATTTCATTAAATAGTGATTGCGCGTAATATATTACGCTATATTATTTATTTATAAATCAAATCTGATTGTGACTAATTTTTATTTCAAGATTTTTGACACATTAAGTGACGCATTCGGGACACGTCATTCAAAGTAGTATGAGACTCTCTCTCTCTCTCTCTTCGTATATTATTCAACCATTTTTAGCGTAAGAGACGGAAGAAAAGGCATAAGTGAATAATTACCGTTCGACAATGTTCTATTGACTGAAGGTGGTTGTGACATCCTGTGAGGTGGCTGAGGTGGCACGTTGGAAGGAAAAACAGGCACCGCGACCTGAGGCATGTAGAGATTCGCTCCTGGAGAAACTGCGGACGATTGCTTTGGTTCGATAGCGGACTTTGGCGGCCCCTCTATACCCTCGTCATTAGCATTTTTCGCCACTCTTCTCGCCATTCGTGGACTACGAATCTGCGAGAGGTCTAATTTGCCACCCATACCCGGCGTATAAGTGAAGGGTTTCTTATCCTTCGTTAGCATGGCGTTTTGGATAGCTGCCGGCGGCTCGTATGGATCGTTGCTAACCATCTGCGGCCTCTTTGCCGTTGCGTTCTGTATTAAGCAATATAATTACATTTTTACAATTACCAAGTGCATTATATTAACAACAAATCCAAATTGTTGGATCCTACAGCGAACCCAATCGAAGGCTTACATCGACATTATGTTACAAAAGTACCCTTAGATTTTTTTAATGCAATAGTTAAATTCTGAGATATTTTATTCGTAACTTCATTTGATGTAAGAATTCTGAGTAACTTCGTAATGATTCAATATTTTTATAGTCACGGTCAGTCATTTTTTTTATGTACATACACACGTGGCGTCGTAACGCTATCGCATCGTTTGATTCTAATAAAATTAAAAATATTTTTTCAATATTGATATCTGTTATATTTAAAATTTGTTATTTCTAGAATTTGTTATCAGATTTAGAGCCAAATACATGATAAATTTTAAACAATTGAAATATAATTTGTAAATTAATTATAATTTTAAATAGCTTAATAACTTCTCCATAATGTAACAGATTCAGTATTTAATTATAAAAATCTATAATTTTTAATTTTTACAAATTTTTTTTAAAGATTATATATAAGTAACAGATAAAAATTCTTTTAACATACTTAATTTTACATAAAACAGACTTTTACTAGCTCACATAACATGCTGCATTTTAATTTCTCGAAATATAATAAAATATTTTGTAATTGTATTCAATATTAGACAATTTAATTAAATATAATTGTATTTGAAAAAATATAATTTTTGTAAAATTATATTT
>VBVR01003445.1:872-17691 GCA_011638315.1 Tetramorium parvispinum
GTACATTACCCAGATAGCACAGAGAATTCAAAAGAATTCAAAAAGAATTCCATCGTATGTCATCAACTCCGAATTCATTTTCAGATGCAAAAAGAATTCTTTTTCTGAACTTTTTAGAAAAGAATTCTTTTTGCATCTGAAAATGAATTCGGAGTTGATGACATACGATGGAATTCTTTCTGAATTGTCTGTGCTATCTGGGTTACTTATACCAGAGAGAAACCTGAAAGCGGCCATCTATATACTTATACGCTATGACTATGAGTATTAAAAAACTGGCAACACAGTTACAGACAGTAATGAGAGAATAAAAACACAAAAAGATAAAAAGTTGTAATAAATAAGTTAATTTAATAAATAAATACATGCTAATAAATAAAATTAATAAATTTATAAAATATTTTTAATTTTTAATTAAAAAATTCAAAAATAAATAAATAATTAATTAATCGTTTTTATAAAAAATTAAACAATAAATAAAAAAATTATTAAAAAATAAAGTTGAAGTTGATATCTAGGACTCTAGTGGCCAGTAGCTCTTTTCTAATTGGTGACGCAAACGCAACTCAATTGCAATCACGAGTCGCTAGTATGATTCGGGCATAAAGTCTGTTCTTTTTATCTGAACTGGCTACTCTAGTTCAAAGGTTATCTTTCTCCTTCCAATAGTTACAATACTGAGGGAAAAGGATAATCTCTGAATTAGTGCAGTAGTTTAGCTAAAAAAACATAGGCTTCTAGTCAAAGAGGAGGAGAAAGAAATACATAGTATAATTAACATGTGATAACATGTCACACACAACATTATTAAAGAGAACAATGTCAAAGCAAACGAGAGTGTTGGAATTGAACAAATGCATTTCATCTCGATTATGGTATACATCTTTAAATATTTTCTATGTAAACAATGACAACAATTTTTTGAAAGAATTTCATCACACGTGCTGCGTCGACTTGTCAGAATTAGAAACTGTAATTGAGAGCTTGATGTGAGTAAGCTTTACTCATGAATTAAACTATCTCACTGGTTGCTTTTATTATTTTACAATATACATGTGTTTATAGACATTCTCCGAATGAAGAGCAATACCAATGGATCGCCTATATATTGTTGTGGAAACTTATAGATGGCAAATCATCCAGTGTTGATTGCAATATACAATGCAATATTCATACGCAATTCGATTGCATACAAATAAAAAATGCAATAGAGCTATGTAACAATGTACCAGACTGCTTAAATAAGGTATTTCTCTTCTAGAATAAAATGCTTTTTTATGACTTCACATTATTTTAGTTTTCTAAAACAAAACTACTTTTTAGGAATTATTAATATTTCTTCAAGGAATAAGCATGGAAAGTATAAAAGACACTTCATGTGTTGGATTACAACAGATCCTTACATTTCTAAAAGATAACATTTGTAATAATGTGGAAATTGTATGCTGGATTATAAACAAATTAATATCTATAATTTCAAACGAATACGATATTGCTAGTAAATTACAGAATATCTCTTTTTCTACTTTGAAGTCATGCCTAGAACACATTCCAGCCAGAAGAAGTTGGTATTTGAATCATATAGCAATCGATTCCTCTTCTGAAGCTGATATGGCCAGTTACGGCAATTCTTTACAAATGGCTTTATGTCTTTTATCAAAAACAGATATAAATGTGGACACACAAGTTGAATTTCTAAAGATAATTTGTCCTATGCTTTCAAAGTCGCACCATATTAAAGATATTGAATTTACATTATATTCAAGGAAAAATGAAAAACTGTTGAGTGAATGGCTTTCATCTTGGAATGAGACACATGCGTGTCATGAGAGTGCTACTACTTTACTCGTAGCATATAAAATAAGCGAAGGTATATTTAAATTGACAGAAAATTCTGAAATTTCTTTGTGCAAAAAGGAATTACTTAAAAGAACATGTACAAGAAAATTCCATTGGTTGAATGATATTTTGGTAAGTTTTATATTTTAAGCTCCTTTATAATTTTAATTGTTAAAATAATTTGACAACTAACAGGTATATACATATTTACACTCTACGTGACTTGGAATAAATTTTTTTATATGTTACAGAATATATGTTACATTTTGACTACAAAAAGAAAATACAGCCAAGTCGAATTATTGTTGTCGTGTGATTTATTAAAGAGAATGTATCCAGTATTATTGTTTAAAATATTAAACGATTGTTCGCAAGAAGTAACCAATACTAACGAAAGCTATGACAATAGTATTTTTATATGTGAATCCATCAGCTTTCTCTTAGAGAAGTCTTATCCTGACTTGTACAACGACTATGATTTAAACCAATTATATATATTCTTAAAAAGCCATATTAGAATTGTAATATATATTTTACAGTGGAAAAAAAGACATTTTGTAAATATGAAATCAGATATCAAAGAATTGAAAAATGTGCAATCTGATGCAATTGAACAGATAGTATCTGTAAAACAGATTTTGTCTCTTTTGCAAAAACACAATATACTTTCCGTCTTGAAACTAACAACAAATATACATGATCAAGATTACAATGACATCCAAGATTTGTTGAAGGAAACTTCTCTGAACCAATCTACGAGCTTCCAAGCATATTGTTGCCTAATAAGCGCCCTGAAAGCTATTTTCTTGTGTGAATCTTATAACACAGAGTATAAACAAATTACTACATATTTTACTGACATGATGTCAAACTTATCCTCATTATTCCCTCTATCAGCAAGGATAGAGACAATGGAGAATGTATTTTTCTTATTATTTTTACGTTATGAAGATTTCAATGTTACAAATGCCAGTTCCAAAGATGATGATTGCAATATTCGTAAGTCGGTAGAATATGAAAAGTCAGGCTTCATAGCTAATAAATATGCTGTAAGAGACATGCTGTATTATCTATGGAAGAATACTTTGGTCATGATAGAAAAAATCGACGAATTGCAAGGATTGCACGAAGATATGCAACAACTTCGTGAAAAAATGTCCATTTTTACAACAACATTGACGGACACTCGTTGGAGATTGAAATTCCATATGGGATCTCATTTTATTCAAAATGTTGGTATTCCACAAGATGAGTCTGATAGTCCCTCTGTTACAAATAAATCAGAATCTATAAACTCTCAAAAACCAAGTTTTCCACATCGCATCAAGAGAGATACTTTTTTTTATAAAAAAGACAGCGCTTCGGATGAAATTAAAGTTAAGTCTGATAGTAGTTCGGAATCCTGCTTATTGGGCAGTAATGAACGCAGAAAGTGTTTGAAGATAACTGCAGCAACAGCAGATTGTTTGTCTTCGAAAAACAAACTGTCCTTGATAAATTTAATGCTGGCTTCGAAAGAGAGTTTAATCTTGCATTGTTTATGGAAAGGCAATTTTCAGAAAGCACAAGAGGTTGTTGAGGTAATATTTTATACAATATGCAAATAATGCACAATACTGTACAACTTTTATGTCTTCCTTCTGTACAGATTGGATTTAAATTGAACAAACGTTTCACTAGTCTCACTTGACTATTAGCATCACCATGAACAAGTCATATATTTATTAATAAAGTTGAATATAATCATAACGTTAAATATATAATTATAATTAACAAGTATTGGTATAATTAGCATCATGGTCCGAAGATATAAACATTTTTCGTCCGTACATCTACTTTTTGTATCGAAATAATTTCTAATTAACGGATACTGAATTTGTCAGATTACATACGATTAGATAGATAATGAATGCTCTATTTGCTAATATATTCATATATTCCTTATAGCATCTTCGAGAAACTTATACTCGTCGTATTCGTGTTCAGTAGCCTCGTATTTAACAGGCTCTTTCATAACTTTCTTCTTTTTTAAATCTTTCACAAAAGTACCAGGTGGATTCATTGCATAATATTGTTTGACAAGTATAATCCTTTTTCGCGGAAAACAAAATGCACAACGGAAACAGCAGCAGCACCATCCTGAAAGAAAAATATAGTAGAATTTTCGTAATAACATTTCTATATAATAGTAAGTAATCCTTTAAGAAAAGATCCACTGCAGAAATAGCTGATGAAATCACCTCTTTGACACCAACAGGGAATTGCCAAACAAATATAAATTAACAACCAAATTCTGAACACCAACCATGTCCTCGAAAGGACAATCTTCGCAGTCGTCATGTCTTTCGCGCGCTGATAATCTTGTAAAAGGCATTCTATCGCTTTAATTCCAATCTGGCTTAATTCTTCCTTCGTACAGTTCTTAGGTCGTTTCAAATCCACTATTCTTTTCAATGCTCCTTTCAGCATATTCTTCGCTTCTTCCTTCTCAGAATAATTCAATACTTTCCCTTCCTTTATGTCATATTCTAGCTGCTGCTCGTATTCCATTTTGAATCTATCGTAATCGTATGATTCTTCATAAGCACTCTCATTATCTGCGAAAGTAGGTCTTTCTGAGATCGAAATCTGCTTCAAAATATTTTCCGTCGCTTCACTCGTAGTTTCTTTGTCATATTCTTGGTATAAGTTATATTGTGTATGTGTCTCTGACGTTTTCGCTAAATATTTTGTCGTTTCTGTCTCACTAGTTATTACATTTTTATCTCTTATCGCTTGGAAAAAATCCATTTCTTCATTCAATGTTGTTTTATAATAGTTTGTTGTTTCTTCGCGTTTTACTCGAACGTTTTTTATACTTTTGTCTGTTTGTTTGACAATAGAAGACTATTTTTTATTTCTTCTCCCTTCATCTTATTAATATTCTACTATGATGAGAGACATTGATTGATATATCATGATTAATGATTATTTAGTATCTATTAGTAATCGCGTTAATTATACCTGTGGCAACATTTGTTGTATTTATTTCGTAATTTTGTAATCTTTTAAAATTCTGCACATTTCTCTTGTTCTTTTCAGAATCAATATGATTTAGTTTTTTAATTGATGCTACACCAGCAGTTTGTTGCTGCATGGTTTTGAAGAAATACTGATTCAAAAGCATAGATTTTTAATAATCTTATACATATGTAAAGAAAACGTTTAATTCTTTCATCCACTAAAATATTTACCTTATCCAAATTATGCTTAAAACCAGCAATGAATGGTTTATTTTCTCCCTCCAAATTGAATATTTCTTTCGTGTGTGGTCGCAAGTAAAGAAATATATTTGGATATTGTTTTTCACTTTCGGTGTTACGCTCATTGTAATATTTTACATGAGAATGTAATGGTTCGTATTTGCCTTCGTCTTCTGCGAGAGATTTTACATCCACGAGATCTTGCTTTTGAATCATTTCATTTTCGCTTTCCTCGTCGTAATTCGCATCATCCAGCGCAATCTCAAAGACCTTCATATCCTGCATATCGATCTATAATGGATCACTTACAATTTTAATCAAGATATAATTTAAATTATAAAATATAAACAGTTGCTTTAAGTTTACTTAACTGCATCAGAAATTGTTTGTAAGACACGAATCTGAATTACTAAAAGCACAGCTGCTTTTTGATATAACATTTCAATTTTCTTCTAATGTCGTTTAATTATAAATTCTGTTTCTTAGATGTTCCACATGGAAAACACACAATTAGACGGCGAGATTCGATTTTCAGAAGCACTTCACAGATTTAAGCAGAATACATATAAACACATTTATACTTCAGATACAATAGATTTTTCTAAAGAAAGTTCAACAATATCCACACTAGAGGTAAAAACTTATGTATATATACGTATATATATATATATATGCCATATTGTATGATCTTACTGTGAAATATTGGTATTAGATGCAAGTCTTATAATGTGTTTTCAGAATATAAAATTCGCTGCACAAGAAGGTATACAGTCCTCCAGATATATCAATCAACTTGAAACGTTTCTAGCGTCTCAACAAGTACATTTACAAATGTTGGATACAAATATCCTACGTAACGACAAAATGTTAACTCTTAGTGTGCTGGATCTAAGTTTGACTATAAGCGAAACGTATCAGATCTCGAGTAATCTATGTGATGTAGCCATAAAGTATTTGAAGCTCTGTGAAACGTTTGACAGCTCTGTTCACGCAAGCTTCTTTTCGAGAATATATCAATTGTTTTATGAAAATAAAAATAATATGCCTGTGACAACTATACTGTATGATGCTAGAATTCCATTGTACGTAAAAGAATGGAAAGAGAACAATGCCGTCTGGTGCGAATTTGAGAATAGTTATCGTACGTTGTACGATCTCGAGAGAGCGGAGAATGCAGAGACGCGATGTCGCGACAATAATTACATCTTGGGATTAAAAACGATAGAAAAAATATCTGATATCTTTAATGGCAAAAAATGTCTTTACAACATCTACTCTTATCTGCGACTTGTAGCCACTATTATTCCAGGTATTAATAAATCTATCCGTTTATTTACCTTAATTCATCCGTTAAATTAATTAGACTTGTACTAATTGTTTATTATTTCATTTCCAGATGACACTAATGTACAGGCGGTGTCTGATTTATTAAAAACTCCATTATATCATTATTTTGGATATCAGATATTTGATTTGAACACGGAGCCAGATAAGCTCGAAAAGGTCGCTTTTAATTTACAAGTGAATTTGATACACAGCATTCTTGTAAATGCATGTCCGAGTATTTCTTGTTATAATGAAAAAAATTACAACCTTATCAAGGATTCTGAATGCATTATATTGAATCAGTACCAAGAGGAATCGGTATGACTTTATTAAATACGCAATTTTTACTGTCAATTAACAATACGTAGTGTATAGTATAGTGTTAGTGTATATAATATGGAATATCATTTTTACAGAATATCAAAAGTATCACAGTTAAAGGACCGAATCAATGTGTTTCGGAAATATTGGCAGAACTTGTACAGGTTTTGCACAACGTAAATTCGGGACGATCACATTTGGATTATTCATACTTGAGAAACATCTCTGATCACACGGACATACGGATGATTCTAAATAAGACATCGAGCTTCGCCAATCTCGATCTCGGTGAATTATCCGTAGGAAATGAAACGTTGACGTTCTTCTTGAACGTTTGGAATGTCATGTTTCTTCATGCGAATTTGGACGTGTGGTCTAAGGATCCGCCTTTCCAAAGTTTGAAGCATGCAATCTCTTTGACATCGATCGGTTATATGATCGGCGATCTGGGTTTGGTGACGCTCGCCGCTCTTCGATCCAAGTTACTGGGTAGCCTCGCCGACGACCTTAAATTTTTTACACGTGTGGAGGAGCTTAACGAATTGGCATGGCAGGACTTGGACCTCGTCCAGAATCCAAAGATTATCTTTGCCATGGCTAATGAATTTTACGGCACACCTGAGATTCGCGTAAGCTAACGCTCGATTAAATTGTTTATCAGTGACAAGTTGAACAGATGGATATGATCAATGTACTCAATATTGTAGGTATACGAGGCGCAGACATTGAACGATGCATTGAATGACGCGGCTCGCGCGTATATCGCATATTATTCATCGATGTCGCCTGATGACATGCCTATAGATAGAGCGTCAAGGCGAAAAATCAAATTGCCCGATCTTGTGAGGCGATATCAAAGCACATTTTCACGAAATCGTGATGTCGATGCAACAACAAACGTTAGTAGGAATTTGCATTCATTAGACGATCTCGAAATATTAAACGAAGATGTAGATGTGGAATACACGACGTCTAATTATACGTACGAAGTAATGTTGAAATATTCTAAAGATAATACATCTAGCATTACAACCACAAATGTCGTACAGACATCACTTTGGCAGACTCAGAAACTAAGACCTAGCTTATTGCAATATCTGGAAAGACATTGTTGGCTCCTCTCTTATCTTATTCAAAGGATGCATAATGAAAATCCGACTATTTTGGAAAACAATTATGATAATATAGAACGTATCGCATGTTTCGAGAATCTCTTGAATTCTTCGTGGATTGACAAATTGAAACTCTTATTTAACAATAATCAAACTCTCGCTGCTATTCACGATAGCGTGCCTGTGCACGACTTATGGGATTACTTCGGGCTTAGGAAAGATTACAATTGGCAGAATTCTTTAGAGATATTAAACGCTCTAACTGACAGTATCATGAAATATAATATAGAATTGCAGCGGTTTAAGGATCTGATTCTAAGTCACATGCTTTCCAACTTGGGTATCCTGTCTATCACGAGAATGCTGCAATATCTATACCAAATCAAAGATGTACATATACTGGCACAAATGATATTGCACAACGTTGATAAGTGGCCTATGATTTTGTGCGAGCACGCGTTGAGCCACGCGTTACAGCACGAGCATAGTCACAAATTACCAGCGCACTGCAAGCATCGGATGAGTGGGATTTTGCGCAGAATAACGATCTTCCATAAAATGATTCCATATTGCATGAGTAGATCAAATAGCACATGGTATGATATCGTATATTGTACAGAAAAGATCGATCCATTTGAGATCATCAAATCCCTGATTGATGCGGATCAATTTGAATTATGTTTGGAGTGGTTGGAGTGTCAAGCATTTTCTCTGGAGATGCAAACTCCTGTGATTCAAGACTTTCTAATAGGCCTTTTAAAAAATGAGCAGCAAGGTTTGAAGCAAGCTTTAAAGGTATACAAGAGTATCTATTATAAAAATCATAAAATCGTATCTTTAAATATACTTGTCGATAATTCGGTAATAAATATTTTAGTTTCTTCAAGCGTTACCGTTGAACCAATCAGTGAAGATATGTAAAGGAGTTCTCAAGAAATTAGAATCCATTAGCTCATTGCAGTTTATCGCTAACTATTTATTGGATCACTGCAGAATAATAGAGCAATCAAAGTATCGGAAAACTCTGGTGGGATTAGAAATTTTAAACCTGTTGGAAAATAAAGACAGAGCATTATATATTCGTTTAATAAAAGAGCCATTATTGATGCTGGAGCAATTATTAATGAATAGTAAATTTGAAAATATTCAGAAGATTTTGAATACGCTACAGGAGGCTTTGCAACATCCCGATATAGGCATCAGCAATTTTGACAAAACTATAAGATTTTACGCTAAAAAGTCGTTGGACTTTCGCGTATCGCTCCATCGTGACGGTACCGAAAATAAGGCCAGAAATATTTCACAATCTAATCTTGAGACGGAAAATAACGAATTTATTATGCCTGTTAACGTACCAACTAAGGAGGAATGGATCCCAAATGAGAGGGTAACTCGAAAAAAATATATATGTTACAATTGACATATACATATATATATATTTTTTTATATATGCGTATGTCAACATCTTTAAAATTATCCAAAAGAAAAAAAGTGGTTGATTATTTTATACTTGTATTTTTCAAATGTACCTCAAGTTTATGTAACAAAATCGTTTGTTTAATAGGCAAGAGAATGCAATTGTTGCAAGGCTGTGATATTTTCGATGTTTAACAGACGACACCACTGTCGACGATGCGGTCGTGTCGTTTGTGCCACGTGTTCTCAGCATCGCATGCAAGTTGCTGGTTACCCTAGTTCCATGCTGGTACGCGTATGCGACGATTGCAAACATCAAACGATATTGCAAATGCGTGCAGTGCAAAGTGTTCCGTCAACATCTAGCAGTGAGCTACTTGATTATTGGCAATTGACAAGAGACGAAAAACACAATCGCACTATAAGGGAAGAATTCTCGTTCGAATATGCGCCAAATATTTCGTTGTGTCTTGCTATTCTTAATTTGCACTTTGATCCTAAAATATATACCAGGTAATAATAGTTTCTCAGGCAAAAGAATATACATTTAAGAATGTTAAATATATGTATATGTGTGCGTGTGTGTTTAATTTCTAACAAATAAGTCAAAAATAATTCTTTTACTGCACAGTTTTCTCTTGGATTGTTGCGATGAAATGAAGCGATTGCTCCAACCTGTTAGCGACGGCAAGATAAATCCCGAGGTCGATCACGCAGTGATAATCAAGATGATACGTTCTTTGTTAGTCGCGGCCAAGATGAAATGTGCGAAATTTGGTTTCAATACCGGCCTTGCACACTGCGATCGGTTCCTTTCGCAAGTGGATCTAATCGCGACTCTGGTCCAATCCGATTGTGTGGCTCTTATACCGACCGATGACCTCGATGAGCACACATTGAGAAAATTGCGAGATCTCCTCACCGAGAAAGAACGTTGGACGTTGGCGTTGGACGTCAGTACAAAGGCAGGATTGGACACACAGGGCGTATGGGCTGCTTGGGGAAAAGCTTGTTTAAAAGTGGGACACTTGGAACAGGCGAAAGAAAAGTTCCATCATTGCCTCGACAAAATTGTGCACGAGGATCTCGACGATTGGGTCGTGCTATCTTACTCCAAAGAGCCAATCAAAAACCTCAAGGCAGAGTTGACGGAAACGACGCCGAAGAGAGATGAAATGTCGGTGACGGAAAAAGCGGCGTGTCACTCAAAGAGGAGTGAATATTCCAAGTGTCGGCCGCTGAAAGATCCGCCATTGTTGACGGAGATCCTGCAAATATTGGATAACTTGAGCATACATCGATCCCGAACGCAGCATCCAAGTCCGCAACCCAAATCCGATGTGGCGCAAGAAATCTTACAGACGCTCAATAGCTTAAAAGCTGTTAGTCAAAATCAATTTAACGTTAAATATTTAATACCCGTTAATCAAACAGTTTACTATCAAGAAAGTCTGTACTATCTGTTGACGTATGGAAGTTATACCTCCATCCTACAATTCTTTTTGAAGCATAAAGAGTTTGACAAGTGCCTAGAGTACATTTTAGACAACGACATAGAATGTGATTTGTTTCTTAACGCGGTTTATTTGTACTGTTTGAGAAACGGCCACGTCGAGAAACTTCACAGCGCGATGAGGACGAAAGATCCCACTTTGGTCATTTGGAGAAAGTATTTGATATCCGTCTGTCATTTTATGGAAAGAAAGCAATATTGGCATATTTTATACCAGATACAGCTTTTTATGAGGGACTGCGTGAGAGCGTCAATGACATGTATCCGTTTTTATACTAACGAAGCCAACACCTATTCAGACTTGCACAATAGGGCGCATTTATTACAAGACGCTCAACAGCACTTGGAGTCGGAATTGCAAATGGAGAGCTTGATTAAGAGAAAGAAAAACATAAGCTCGGGTCATAGTGCTAGTCAAAGTATTTTAGCGATGGAGATGGAACCTTCGGAAATAGATAGACATATAAATACTATATGCAGACAGACGGAAATCGTCAAATTTCTAGCAAACTGTGAAAAAGAAGAAAGAATCTCGACTGAATTTTTAAATCTCTTCCCAGATATTGACAGTGATAATTCTCAGACACTTCAGTTACCTACATTATTCGGCAATCAACAGCAGAAGATCCATTTGGCCGTCCTAGCTATATTGTGCGGCCGTGATATTGGGGAAGGATTCGGCATAGCTTTCAGAATAATACAAGGTAACAATATATAAGTGTAATTTATATATATATATAATATATATATATAAATAATACACAAAATACAATAAATTTATAATGACATGCTGTTATAGATAAACTTATTAATGAATTTTTTTAATGTTTTAATTTTTGTAGATTATAATCTTCCACAACAAAAGGTGTATTCTTTAGCTGGCCATGTGCTGGCTTTAAAAAATAATATAGCTGCAATCGAGCAATTGATTAAGTGTTGCCGCAGTTCCGGAGCACCTAATGCTCACATAATTTCTGATCATGTCTTGGCACATTGTGTGAAATTATTGTTGACTCATTCGTACAGCGAACAGAATCCAATATTCAAAAATCATCTAGATACTTTAATTAGACTAATAACTGACACAGAACTTAGAGTAAGATTCTCTCAATTTCAATTTCTTTCAATTATATTAATTTATATTAATACATACATGTAAAGAGAGAGAGAGGGGGGGGGTGCGTGCGTGCGTGCGCGCTATATATATATATAATGTGCTGATATACATTTCGCAATATTCTTTTGCAGATAAATGCATACATTGAAAGTAAACAATTGAAGGCTGCGTATTTGCTTGCGGTTAAGCATTCCAGGGCTCAAGATATAAGGAGGATCTTAAGAGAATCAGATAGACTCGGTCAAAGTGCAATTAAAGCGATATGCTTAAAGTGGTTACAACAAGAACCGAAAGGATAAGTATCTGGAAAAAAAAGGGAAATGAAAAAGTTATTACTGACATAGCATAAATAATATATTTAAAGAAAGTGTTTGTTGTAATACAATAAAGTCTTTTGTATCTATCGCAAAAATTTCTGTATGCGTGTGTGTTTATATATTTTTTCTATACACATAGATTATAAATTGTAAAGAGTACAAGTTTAAACTTTTTTATAATATAGGATTAATTTAAGAAAAATTTCTTTTTATCATTTAAAAGTTTAAACTCGTGAAAACTATAACTAACCTAAGATTTTGAACGTCAAATTGTATTTCTTATTATTAAAGAATCACTTATTTTTATTTTGTTAAAAGTTATTATTAAAAATTCTTGGAACTATATAATTATTACCAATTATTACATATAGTATTATTAATACATATAGTAACATTCATTATATGTATAAGTTTTAAAAGTATAAAATATTCTAATTTTTCTTAAAAAATTAATTACATATACCTTTCTTAAATCTAAAATAATCCTTAATTTACATTATCTTATTTTTACAGCCGTTTATATATAAATATATATTTATATATGCATACAAAATCTAATAACTATTAATATAAATGAAACTTATAATGACAATGTTCAAGTATGAAGAATATGAAATGCAAAGATAGAGGAATGTATAAGAAAAGTATATTTCTAACATCGGAAAAGACAAAAAAAAGATGTACAATTTTGCAAATGTTTATACAATTATATTACTTATTTTGGTTTGAGCAATTTTTATTAAAATATATCGGCTACAACATGAATCCATCTCGAAAGGGTTTATTTTTTAAATATTTTATATCAATAGGAGTTGGAGTGAATCTTTTTATCTTGAAAAGGGCATAAACTAAATTTTGATAACATGAATGTAATTATGTTATGCAAACAATTTGATAAATAATTAACAATTTTATTTATGACATATTAATAACTATATATATATATAGCTATATATATATATATAGATGTTTTTTAAAAAGAAATAAATATATAAATATAAAAGGACAAACTTGTCTCAAATTTATATTAATTAAAAAAAAAACAGTTAAAAATGCTGTATCTTTATCTGGAATTTGCAAGTTATAAAGCATAAGATGCTTGCTTATTACTGTTTATCTTCCACCAATGATGTTAATCTTTCTTCATACTTTTCAGCAAACTTACTATCTGTATTTTTAATAGCTGCCAACAAAGAATCTTTCTCGCATTGCGACCAATTGCTACTCCACTCTCTGAAGAGTTTGACACGACACTGAAACAAGCTTGGAGGTCTGTCAGAACCTTCACAACCCAATTTCTCCATTCCAGCCACCAGTCCATTCACAAGTCCAGAAGGGCCGCAATTTTCCAGCAACACGCCCAGAAAATCATTCCGCTGCATTTCGGACCATTCTTGAAACCATTCTATCATGTAACGCAGTTGAGCCTCGTTTGATAACATAGTAGACATGTTCCCGCTTAAAAAAAAATAAAAATTCCAATAATCAGCCTGTGGACTTTGGCAGAAATAAAATATAACAGAAATTTGATCATGATTTTTACAGTTATTAATTTCAAAGAGAAGCAATAGAAAAAAAAGATGTATAAAATAGTTTTCTGACATAAAAATTTAAGTGTTTTATGAATTTTTTGGTAATTATATTGCTATATACATAATGCATACATGCAGCTTTGTTGAAAACACCTTTTGCAAAGTCGACAAAATCCCAGCAAAAGTACAATAGAGATTGCTACAACAATCACGGATCAAATATAGAAACCAAAATCTGACAGTAATTTGTTGTACCATTTAAATGATTTAAACAATTACGAGATGATTACAGGTTCTATTCCGTTCTATTTCTGCTAGCTGTCAGATTACATCACAAGTACAACATGAACTTAATGCAGAGGCGATCAATGACAGTCTGCAATATTTTGCTAACAAACTGCATAATATAAACATTTTATTTGTTTAGTTATGTATGCATATACATGTATTTGTAAATATATTATATATATATATATATATAAAAATCACTACTACCCGTTTCTACCAATGCAGATTAACTTTAATCACGATTCTGCTCACTTTCCATCTTTTTCTAGTTTTAAGAATTAAAGAGTTAAATCGCGAGTTAATCCGCATTGGTAGAAATGGACATAAATACAGCTGCCCGTTGCTAGTTTTCTGTTTAATGCCTTATAAGTAGGTAAGTTGAAAACTGACAAACAAAGCGTACCACGACTATCAAGAGACCGGTGAACAGAAGCAGCGTGGTGTCGCGTGGTGATACTGGCTGGCAAAGGATCGTCTTCGCGAACGCTCTCGCTAGGTTATGAACACCACTATGGGTGCAAACACGCAGCCGGATCTGAGAAACGCAGTAGCCCGTCTGAATGGAGGAAATAATTAATCTGACGTGAGTGCAACGGCGAATTATCAAGTCGTATCGCAGCTTCGGCAGATCCCAGGCTATTCGCGCCGCCACGTCCGTCGTCGATCAACGGCTATCGTTCACACGCGTGTTATCGCCTTCTAGCCATTTGTTATCGCAAGCATCGGCATCGGCGGCGGCGACGGCAGCGGCCGTGATGGATCCGAGAAAAATGTTCTACGATGTGGAAATGACACAAGATGGAATCGGGAAACGGCATTCGGACGCTTCGTCAGAGATTATCAACAGCATATAATATTTATTAACGGAATATACAATTTAGATCGACAACTTGCATTTTTTGGGGTTAGCCGACGTTTCGCATTCCTCCTCCTCCTCCTCCTCCTCGACAGAGTCCGAATCGTCTGAAGAAGTCGATCGATTCGCCATTTCTGCTTAAATTGTGAAAATCGAGCTGTAGATTACGTATGGGGAAAAGAATTTACTTATAGCAGATATTACGCGTCGATCGGAGTTACCTCGCGTGCTACCGGACGCGTCTCGCCGTTGAATTAGCGATGTTAAGACCTGGTTAACCTCCGACTGCACGTCCCGTAGATTCCGCATTAACGTCCTTAAGTCGTTTCCGTCAGACGGGATAGTCTCGTGCTCGTGGATACATTTTCCTTCGTCGTATATCTTCACTCGCACGCCAGCAACGTTCATCGTTCGCCCGATCAAGTTTGAATTTCACTTGCGTGGACGCGCGCGTCTCGCAACTCTCGCACGTCCAAATCGCTCCTTAATATCATTGGTCGTTAAGCGAGATCAAGCGCATTCGCGCAATTACATTTAAACTTCGCATTGAAGGCTCTCCCTCAAAATTTACTCGGCAACACTTTATAATTTTACTTTTACTTTATAATTTTTCAATTTAAGATATCTGAGATTTTATTTTAAGAAAGAAATGTCTCGTAGACATCTCGATACATATATTTTATAAAATTTACATTTTATCTTCCGAACATATACCGAATTCAGATGTATAACAAAATTGACGCGTTTCTACACATTTCGGTCGGTTATGAAAAAACAAAGTGAAAAATTTTTTTTGACTCACTTTGCATTTACAAATACGCGGTAATTAATGCCTAGCCATATGAAGTTGGCCGCATTCAGAATTTATTTTTTTCTTTTTAATGTGAAAAGCAATAAAAGGAAAAAGATAAACTTTGAACCCAGGGAAAATAGATCGTTAACGAAATTATATAAAAGTATCAAATCATTGCAAACACTTTTCCAGCTTTTTATGTCTCTTTCTTACGCATTTCTTCGTTTAATTTCACTAGAAAATGTAAAAGTAGTTCAAAATACGAGATACCTCAAGAGTATTTTAAAACAGTGCCTCAAAGATATAGGATCAGAATAAAAGACATCTTGAAATGTTATAAACCAGTTAGAGTCGTTTTAGCATCTTAAAACATTATTTAAGTCTTGAAATAAGACTGGACTGAATTCCATCCGAATTGTAAGTTTATGGAATCTGTTATTTTGAAATCATAATTATCAATCATTTATTAGGTTTTTGTTATTTTATTTTCCTTACTAGTGACAATGACTACAATTATTTCATTAAATCATCATTCATGTTCCCCACTTTCAAGACTCTCTTTTTCTCCATATGTTACTTAACATATTACATATTTATTTTGAAGATCTTAAAATTGATGGTTTGAAACAGATGAAATACATTAAAAGTATTAAAATAAAAAAACTTATGAAATATCAAGAAAATACAAAAATTATAGTTATAGTTCAAGCCAATACATGGAATTGACGTTTAAACAATAATTAACAATTTAAAAATACTTGGATAATTCTAATTGATATTTCAATCAGAACACTTTTCTTTGGTATCCACAGATAAAGCACATAATTCTTCCACTATATCATTCATAGCCTTCATGTTCAAGAGCTTTTTTATTTCCTTACCCGTTTCTTGACATGTCCCCGAATATCTTCTCTCGAGAAGAGGACAAAAATGATCGTTTAGAAAAGATGACATATTCCTATGTTTGAAACTAAGAAATTTGTAAAATATCTAGAAAAAAGATTAATATAAATAATTTAAACAATAGTTCATAAGTCATCATTGAGTATTTAAATTAATGCTATGCATTATATATATATATATATATATATATACATATATATATATATATATTTATATATATATCCTGCATAAATTAAAAAAATTT
>VBVR01003446.1:0-17690 GCA_011638315.1 Tetramorium parvispinum
AACGAATGAATCGTTATCGTTATTAAATAAATGTAACTACGTTACCGTTACAGTTACCAAAAAAAAGTAACTATAACGGTAACTACGTTACAAGTAACTCGTTACTTAACAACCCTGTATTTTACATAATGCACATTATACGACACTAATGCATTGTAATACTAACATATTTATTTAAAGCACGTACATACATATAAAAACAAAATTAGTTAATTAACTGACGGAAACAAAAAAAGAATAAAAGATTATAGTTACATCTTTTCTAGCCTCTTCTCTTTTTTCTTTTTCCCTTTTTTTTTAGAAACAAACTTCATATAAATTTAAATTTACATTTATATACATATGTTTCATATATACAATATAAATATTTATAGATCTAATATCTTTACAATAATAGGTATTCCAAATAATGTTGAGGCCAAAGAAGCATGTTTGACAAATTTCTCGATCAAGTCAGTTTAGATTTCGATCGGTAGGTAGATTAGAGCGAATGTATTTTATATGGGCGCATTTTTCCGTATTTCTGTGAATACGAGGAGCAATCAGATTGAAAGATATGTCCATGAACTATTCCCACCCGCAGTCATGTTGTATTGTATTACGTAGGTGATCTTGTATGCGGGACGACGTCGAGCAGAGGCGTTTTTGCCCTCGACAACACGTCATGAGAAAGCGATTCGCCGTGTGTGAAATCGCATTCTCACGAATCATGTGGGTCCACAAGTTGACCGGCTAAATGTATATAATCACGGGGGTGTAAGAGGTGATGATTTTACAGAAGTACTATCGATTGTTATATTACGAATTAATTAATAATACTACATCCAGAATAAATCGTAATAATTAATATAATATTGAGGAGCAAAAATTGTTCTTAATCTTACATTAGATGCTAAAATGATTTAAATAAAAATTAGTTTATCTAGAAAACTAAAACTATTTTACAATAATTTGAGAAAAATGTTGCAAACACGATGAATTGTATTATACTCTGTTTATTTTTAAAAGAGATGTTGAATTTAGGTGTGACATAATAAATTTTTCTACTGAGTGGGATAATATGGAATGTTTCACCATTATTTATAAACATAGTTGCATTCGTGTAAGTTTGTTAGAATTTAGCAAGAAATGAAATTCCAGTTGAGACGAGAAGTGAAGATCCTTATTTATCGACCGAGTTTAGTTAGGTGCCGAAAGCGGCACGTGGCGACACCTAACAACAATTTTGGGAAGTACCATTACTATTTTTGTCTCTATATTTCTATCATTGTAGATTAATATCAATCTCGATTTAACATTTTTTATCTTTTTTTAAGAATTAAAGCAAAATTTCTATCTTATAATTCGTTGTAATCTAATCTTTTTCTCTAGGTTAACAACAATAAATTAATAATTAAATTAATTAAAGCTTCCTGCACTCTTCACATTCTAATCATTAAAATATGTTTAAAAACTTAATGATATATATGATATTAATACAAATATATGATTAGACAAAAACATAAAGTTATTATATCAAATATTGTTTTTAATTGTGATAAATATTTGTCTCTCTTTTTATATATTTGATTTAATTTTTCTTATGTTACAAAATTTGTTGTACACATTTATTCTTATTATATTCACCAATTATTTATACTATCATGAAATAATTCATCTCATTATTAATCTCTAAATATAATTTAATGTACGCTCTAAATATAATTTAATGTACGCGTGTTATAGTCTTTCTCATTTTCTGCATTCTATTATTGTACATTTAAAAGTCTATTAAGTTACTGTGACCTGAAGCAAAGTCTGTGAAAGTAAAATCGGGATATTGTCGAACGTTGCTCGGAATTGCTAGACGTCGGGACGTCAAACGTCTCAAAATATCGCATAGAGAGACGTCGGAAAACGTTTCTCGTTGCGAGGTCAGTCCACCGGGCCCGCTGTGATGGAATTAGCCGAAGTGAGAAATAAGATAGGGCTAACGAATAGAACGTATAGCGCAGCAGGAATAATACGCTGCGCGGACGAAACAAAATCTCGATCGATTCCCTCCGTATTCTCTCTTCTGAGAATAAAATCGGGACGTTGGATATTCTCGCGGAGATAAGACATCTCTGATAAGGTTTCATGAAAAAAGAATTTTAAGGAAGGCGAAAAATAAATGCTGAAATATGAATTAACATATTCTCCGTGCAGCCTGCTGAAAAATTTTGTATTTAATCTTTCATAATTAAATATATTAACTATAATTTGTTGCAATTGTTTCGTTGTTTTCAGAGTTACTCTCTGCTTTGCTTTTTGAAAGCTTTTGCAAAATGACAGAGAGTCGAAAACCCGCCTGACAACAGCGAGCTCGAAAATAGATCATTTTCGTAGCTTCCTGGGGATTCGTTGGAGAGTAGTTTGCCGTGGAAAGTTAACGCGTTGGCCAGGAAATCATTAACAAAACATTATTAACATCGACCAAAAGTTCAGTTCAGCTGAACAATTATAACGCCATTAATTATAAAATTCTCGATTTGCAAGCTATACGAATCAGTAAAATATATTTGTCGCCAAATAGTACTTTCTCGATATATCGTTGCAAGTAAGATCGTGACATGAAAACAGCGTTTAGATTAGGAACGAATAAATTTGAGCGTTGGCTAGAAGTAAACAAGCACCGTTGCTGACACAGCCAAGAAAAATAAGAAATAGAAGGAAATATTTCAGGAATTCCATGTGATAATATTTAAAGCTTTATGTGCTCCAAATGTCTCGTATTATCATATAAATTTATTTATTTATCACTAATCTAAAATAAAACATATTTTTTTAGAAAATTAAAATTTAAAAAATAATTAAATTGTAACAACTTTTCCGTTAATATTTTCTAGATAATTACCGTTTGGTAATTAATGATTGCGCGATAATTATTGATTAGATGATCATTATTGATTATTGATGATAATTATTGATTATTGATTAGATTATCTGAATTCTTACGTATATCAATGAAGGTGAGGCGTTAATCCATCCCGTTTCATCATACAATTTGTTACATTTATTGACTTTCTAAACGTCAGATAACTCGTCGGGTGATCGTCAAGCATGTGATAACAACGGAAGTAAGCTTACGTATGTGACATGGAAAATTTACTCGATTATATCGCAATGCATCTACAATAGAATTTCTAGAAATACAACGAGCAATAACACTACAGTAATTCGATAGCTTTCAAATCTTGTGCTTTTAGGGAACAATAATTTCCGGAAGCTCATTTTCGCTTTAAATAAATAATCATACACCAAGTATTTCATAAAACTCATAAAAATGCGGCGCTATTTCGGATTTAGAAATATTGATCATTTTGGACAGAATTTGATTGGAATTTTGATTTGATTGGGAAACTGTTAAAGGACCTCCTTCTCAATATAATTGAGAAAGGCGTGAGAAACGCAAGATAAATGAGAGATGTTCGGTATACTTTAATCTTTCATAAATTAAACAAGGTATCTGAAAGGCAATCGCTTCGTGATAAAAGACCCCGGATATCGATTTGCGAGTGCGCGCGCGCGCGCGTGATACAGCTGCTCTTATGTAATCGCGCCGCAGAGAGAGATGTGGCCCGTGTGCCTTTTCGCGACCGTCTCCAAAGACATTAGCGCATACTCGCGTCACACCGGCAGCTCGTTTTAACTTCTTCCACATTTCGATTCCAATTCCTTCTGCATCGCCCGATGCAATGTCGCTCTGCCTCGGCGGCGGCGTTTTCGGATTAATTTCAGCTCCGAGATCTTGGCAACCCGAGATTCGTCTCTCAGCCGGATAACATAATTCCACGGTTGAATCCACAGGACTGATTCATCGGATGTTTGCAATTACAACGCGCAATTATGTTTTATGAAGCTGGCGCGTTCAATCGATTGTGTACCACCTTGCGCTCAAACGTGCATTCATTCTTCGATAAAAACGTTTATCGATAAGTCCGCATTTAATAATCCAAATTACCATAGTCTTTGTTTTATGTCTTTTGATTATATATTATTAAAATTATTATTATTACGTAATATATTACTGTCATTGTTTAATTTTGTTATAGTATCATCATGAAATTATCATAAAAAATTATATACTTTTTATTTAAAATTATTATAAAACGACAATAATATCAACCTTCTTGACTCGAGAATAATAAATTGAAGGAATGAATAAATTCTGTTTAATAAACGCATGAGTCATGCGTTCACCGCTTGTTTCCTTGAACTCTTAATAGTCCCATAAGAAAGACAATATCCATCCAGATGACGGCCGAAAGCCACGTGATCACTTGGACCGACTGTGCTACAACGATTTATCACCGTCGCGATGGCAGGAGCGCGCAAACAAGTAGAAAAATAAGAAGAAACAAAATGATTCTCGGTACGGTGCGCGCATTTGGAATCGTAAACGTATTTCGATTTCACATAGGATCATGATGCTAGAAATTCTAGCAGAGATCTAGCAGAGAGATTCCATGCTAAATCTAGTTCTCTGTTCATTAACTGCTCGCCCGATATCTGATTCCGTCGTTATTAGCTATTCATCCCTTTGATGACGCAACATCTAATTTTAATTAGAAAAGCAAATCTCTAATTAACAGATATAGCAATGAGTTTCCTTTAGACATACTTAGGATTCCAAGCTTCACGACGTCACAGCCGACAACCGAAAAAGGCCGAAATTAGGTGATAACTGACCCACAGATTTATTACAACTAAATTAAAGTAAAATAAATTAAAAATAATAATAATTTAATTTAATTTAAATTAAAAATAATTTAAAATTAAAATTAAAATTACATATTAATATCTGCGTTCATTCTTATTACCTTGGTTTTATTTTAATTTTAATTTTAAATTATTTTAATTTAGTTGTAATAAATCTGTGGGTCAGTCATCACCTGATTTCGTTTATATATATTGTATATAATTATTATTATTATTACATTCGCTTAGAAATTAATTAGAATATTAAGAACGATTTATTACAGTAAATTGAACTTTGATTGAGAGGCTGCCAGTTCTTCATATACGAGCCCGTATAATGAGAGTAAGCACGGGAGGAATGAAGAAAATTCTGCTTCTCACTTGGCAGACGGCTCGCCATAAACGAACACCTACCGGGCATTGGCTCCTGTCCTGAAGACGTCTCGTCTCGTCACCCACGTTTATGACATAATATCCACGCATAGGTAGAATCATTTTCGGCCAAGTACTTGGCGCAAGTATCTTGGCGAAGTACCTTGGCGAACAAACTCCCTTCTCATTTCCCTTTCGTTTTACGCGAACACCGCGCTATCGCGTAACGGGGTCACGGTCGTAGCTTCACTGTCACAGCACCATCGCCCGTTTGATCGTTTCGTTTGTCACGTGCCGCTGAAAATAACGGATTCGTCAATCCCAAAGTGCCTTCGCGATAAATTCTTTTCCTTCTTGCTGAGGATACTTTGTGTATCGCGATCGTTTGTCACACAATATTTTCAACTAATGGGGATCATTGAATTTTGAGGAGAGAGAGATGGGCATTTCGAATTACATATATTCGAAGAATTTGAGACACGCTAAATTCGAGATAAGTTACGAGATTCACCCGAGGTTGCCTGCAGATTGGATTTCGGAAATTATGGACTCAATATCCTCGTCCGGGAATCCATTTTCGATAAGTACATTTGCTGCGAGGGGGGCACCTGGCGAGCCTCTAAACGACGTATAAATCGCCGGTCTAATAAGGATGGCTTTATGCGTCGAATTGCAATATTTCCTGGGCGGGGACTCTGCGAAGGCGATCAGTCTCAACGACCGGATGTCGAGACTGTTCTCCGAGAGGCCTGGGGGCCAGTGATTCTCACTCGATCGAGCAACGGCCGCAAAAACGCGGGCGTCGTTGGGTAGCGTCACGTACCGCCCACGAGCGGAATGTAATCTCGTTTAAATTTCAAGAAATCGACTCGAGCGGTATTCCCAAGGTGCCAGCGCGTTCTTGGCTCGGCTCGGTTTATTTCCGCGGAAAACGAGTGTACTTGGTCCAACGCGCGTTAGCAGGCATTACGTAACGAGAGCTTTAGCATTGACAGTGGTCTCTCTCTCTCTCTCTCTTTTTCTCTCTCAACTTGAGCCAGATCTAGAAACGAATGCTTTTTATCTATGTCTTGCTTGTGCCACTTTATTTTAATAATTCTTGTAATTTTTAAATAATTATCTCCATCGAATTTTTTGTATTGTATTTATGTATGTGAAACGCGATCCCGAATCTCTCGTTGAAATATCGCACGCGCATTGTCCCGCTGAACCAACTGACACGATTTATTATGTTGTTTTTCGAAAATAGAAATAAATACGTCGATATCGTTCTACGCACTTCGGGAAAACAAATATTTATTGCAGGTAATAAATCCCCAAGAAAATCGCACGTGGAATGCGATGAATGAACGCGATAAATGGAATGCTTTCGCAAACCCATTATACGTAATTTCAATTTGCTACAATCAACTCAATTAAGACGCAGGAAATCATAATTAAAATCAATATTCGTTCACCTCGCGTTTATTTTCATTTAATAATCACCTCTTAGTTTTCCACACTGAATATTTTAACAGTTAAAAGCGTCCAATTAAATACGCGTATCAAAACGAGATTCGCGTTGAGTCGTTTCTTTTTCAATTTTTTTTTCTATAATTTTTTCTGCTTTAATTTAATTTTCTGTATCGAAAATTTCTCGGAATAATAAAAGTTCACAATTAAAATCTTGTCGAAGTGAAATTCACGTGGGATTAGTTGGAGGGCAATGTTACATTTTCCCGAAGTTCTATTTGCAAAAACCCTCTTAATTAATATCACGACCATTAAATTTGCCCCGAGGAAAGATCCATTTCAGAAAGGGGAGATAACCCGCGTAAGGGCTGCAGGTCGCAAGTGGCCCGTTGATGAAACGATTATCGCAAGTACATGAGAATGTTCATGGTGAAAGGGAGGGGAGGGAGGGATGTAACGGGGCGGCGAAAGGTTCCCGATGATGAGAGAGAATTTTAATCCTCTCTAGATATTCTTATTAGCGCGCGATAGGAAGGAGGGTAGATAGGTAGGTATGTGGGTAGTAGTTTAGTATTGATCTACCCACCGAGCGACCTTTAGTCTCCCCACCGTTATTCCACGGGGGTGGAAACGGGGGTCCCGGCTGGCGCGACCTAGAACAACCCGAGCGGACGCACAGCTGATTTCGTAACAGCACTTCCATCTCCCCACGGGGGATCCCACCGTTCCCCGGAAACCGCCGGGTGACCCATATATCCCGAGGATATCGGAACGACGGAACGCGAAACCGCGGGATCGCGTCGAGCCGATTCAAAGCGGTGCCACCAAGACGTTTTGCGCGGCGGATTAAAATAACGCAGGGAGAATCGGGAGTTATTGGTGAATCTCGAAGAGTGGATCGAAGAGTGGAGCTTGTTGTTAGATCGAAAACACAAGAGTTCTCGCCAAGAGCCAATTTCATCAGCCACGATTAGACTAACCGACGGTTAAAGTGAGCAGGGTAGTTAGTAGATGTTAAAATTTTATTATATTTATAGCCTGACATTTTAATGGGTATATCTATTGGCCATCCTGCTAACTTTAACTATCGGTCAGTTTAACCGTGGTTGGCGAAATTGGCCCTTAATAAACGAATTAAATTTTAAAATTGTAATGACTGCGAAAAGAATCTCTGACAAGATCTTAGGAATTCGAGAATCATGTTCGCGATGAAAAGAAATAGAAACGCCTGAGAGGGTGAGTTGATCGGACGCACGTCATCGATTGTCCGTTTTTTTTTTACGGTTTAATTTACTCTCTGTCTTTTTCTGGAATTAGAAAAAGATGAAATATTAAATCGAGAGAGATTAAAGGAAAATTTGCATTGGTACGAAACGAACAGGGGTCACGTGATCAAAGAGTTAAGCTGGCACATCCAATGAAACGGAGCTCGTAAACTCACAGTTGCCTACCAATGTGATCACGAAGAGGCCAGACCTTGGCCTTGATACGAGCCGAAGAGTGACGGTTGCTTGCTTTGTCTCTTGATCGATGATAAAAAAAGCAGACGATCTTTTCAACATGTTTTGACATTTTGAGATGTATCGAGTTAAAACTTTCTAGTATGCGCTCCTTTTTATTAAATGTACTCCCGCGAGGAACATTTTTACGCTATATTTACAAACATTTTAATATTCTTGTTAAAATCTAAAATAAAATTAATTAAATACAATTTTATTATACGATATCCGACTTACGACGACTCGGCTCGTTTCCTTAATTCCCTTAGTTAACGTCGTCGTCCTTTTTCTCTTTTATTGTAATTTCATATATATTAAGATATTTGTATATTTTATTCTACGTAAATTCATTCTGCACGCAATATAGATTCTAAAAATCCTATTAGTGTGTTCAACGAATATCTAATTAAAATTTTTTAATTAACATGTTTTAATTCAGAGAGAATAATATTCATATTTCTATCTTTTATTCTAAAAATGTTTTTTTTTGCAGACATTTATTTATTCTTTTCCTGCTCTTTTTCAATTTCCCTCCGATTTTTATCTCTCTTCTTTCTTTCTCTCCACTCGCTCATCACATTCAATTGCATTTCGAGCGCAAAAAACTGTGCAACACGGCGAGAAAGAAAAAAGTCGGGGCGAAAGGGAAGATCGAGCGAAAAGGGGAAACGGAGTTAACCCACTCCGTTCTCTCTCGCGGGGCACGGACGTGCCCGCCGCGCTCTCCGGCGAGTCGGCGACTCGGCGGACGGATGCTGGTTCCGGAAGAAGTCCCAGGTAGCAACCGAAAACTTTTCTCCGCGGAAATAGCGGAACGGCGGAATCGGACTCGCCGGTGAGAGAGCGAGAGAGAGCGCACGCGACGGTAGGGGCCGCGCGCGGCGCGGCGATTGGTCGAGCCGGGAGGAGAGGCACACTCGTGAGCGGCGAGCGGATTCCGCGGCGCGCCGTGCCGCGCCACTTCGTTTCCGACCCGCGCAACGTACGTGTGTCGCTCTCCCCGCGAATCCTCAAGGTGCGCCACCCGATCGCCTTCCGATCTCTCGTCGCTTCTCGCCGTCGCTCGTGCATCAGGTAAGTCACGGTGAAGGGGGGAGAGAATGGTTCTCGGAACCGGTCCGCGTCATCGCCGATTCGGCAATTTCAGTACTCTCGTGATCACGATCCGTGGATCCGCACGGCTCCCCGTGGAATTAGAACCGGCGGCCGGTGGTTCCGCTCGTTTCCGCCCATTTGTTTCTCTTTTATAGAGATTGGGCTTCGCGCTCGCTTTCCGTTACTTCAGTATCGTTCAATTGTGTTCAATTGTGTTAACCTAAGACTGAATAAGAATTATTGAGGTTTCTCGCCTAATACCGGTTTTGCCGGCACATTCCGCTCGCCGGGCCTTCTCCCCGCCGAATCGCGACCGCGTCCCTTTGGGTTACCGAGGTTATGGTCGCCCGATGGCGAAGATCGAAATCTGATACCGTCTAAGCCGGTATCTGATACGTGGCGATCGTCATCGGTTTTCTTTCAATTTAATTGCGCTCAGAATCGCTTCGAGTGCGATCTTTTGTATCGGTCGAACCGCATAACTCGGTCTCGAGAGGTATCCTCTCGAGATCGCCATGTTATCGTGAGATTCTTTTGTCACGCCAATATCGATGCGTCTGAAGTTGCCGCTTCACCGAAGAGCCGAGACGAAAATTTGGGAATAGAGGCGTTACATAATATAGGATAAGAATGACAATCGATAAGATGCAACGTCGGCCGCATAGCTCGAAAAAAAAAAATCGCTTAGATTCGTTCTCTCCTCGATACATCCAGCTTTCTTTTTCTTTCTTTTGTCTGTCTAAGAATTGCGCAGGGGGAAAAAAAAGAAGAGAGGAAACCTTTTTTTGCAAGTCCATCCTTGATACGTTCATTTTTCTCGCGAAATCTCGACGGGAAACTGTTCCCGTATATTTGCAAAAGAAAATACGGAGTGAAATCAGGGAAAAAATTCACGACGGCGGTTCCAGGCCGCTGCGCGGCGAGATAGTCCTCGACAATGATGTCGCACGTCGTTCGGCCGCGACGAGGCAAATCGCGAGATCCGGCGAATTGCGTAACGAATTGAATCAGGAAACGCCCGATCTACCTCGGACTGATCGCGGTGTGCCGTTGTGTTCCTCGGCGATCGATGATAATGATGGCGTTTTACGCGACTGCTCCTCGTCGTGTCATCATCGGTGACTCGGCTCGGGGCGTCGTTCGCCGGCGACCGAGATTCCGAGAAATGAAATGACGGCGGTGATTTAAACACGCGCGCGCGCGCAACTATAAGTCTGCATCACTCGTGATCGTCATGCTTGGAATCTTTACAATTCAGAATTATGGATTGCCTTCCTTCCCTCCAGAATTAGGAAATTGAAACTGCGATTTCGCCTGTAACAATTTCGTAGCGATATTTTTCGATCGAAAATTTACGTCGATTATGTCTTTCGTGAGAGTTTTTATTTTTCTATTCACGTGCACCGTTTAATTTTTTTATTTATATTGTATTTATTATTGACTATATTATATTTATTTGTATTGTTATTTGAGTTTTTTATTTTACTTAATTTTTTTAAGCTTTTTCATTTGATTGATTTAATTTGATTGTTATACCAATTTTTGTCACGCGACGTACCTGGCGCTGCCGCGTTTCTCGATTTACCGCAGGATGTTCGTCACGCGCGTCTGCGAGTTTATATTCGAGGGCGACTAGCGCGTTTCTACAACGCTGTGCCTGGCGAGTTAACTCGAGTCAGCTTGCCGACCCATCATGACTAATATTATGAATTAGCGACGCGCAAATATTTATACGAGGGCAGTTTGCTGTCGTTAAATGAGCTATGCGCCGACGTTACGTCAATCGTTTTACGACGAAAGAGAAAATAAAGATACCGCGATACTTAAGCCTGCCATGGTCGCTAACGAAAAGATATGATTGCGTTAAAATGTGTAACGTTACAAAATATAAAACGTTACAAAAGTGCGTGGACTGTGAACGTTGTACACGTCGTATTTCATCATCTCTACGACAGCTCTCGGCCGGACGTTTATCACGCGCGATGGTTTTTCCTTTCCGCTAGATTTTCAGAAATTGATTCGACAATTCCGGCTAGAAGCTGATTATAACGGATAATTAGGGTTTTCATCTTTCCCCGCGCTTCTCTCGGAGGATATCTTCCCTGATCGCGGCGCCTCCCATTTCCGGCTGATGATCGATATCGGTCTCGCCGTTGTTCGATCACGATCGAACGTTCGGCACGCTGATCGAACATGCAAATTGTTGCGGCGCGCTGCGACGAATTTCCGCTCGAGAGTGCATTGACAGATCGAGCCGCCCATGTATAGATCCGCGCGCAAGAATCCCGGCGCGGCGGGACAGTTACGTAAGTTCAGAGATGCTCGCGGTCGATAGATCTCAAATGCTGCTTTACTGCGGGATATTTCAAATCTACCGGAAACAAAAGATTTGTGTGCTATACAGGAGCGTGCAATTTTTTTTTTATATCAAAAGTGTATATACTGAGAGAAAAATGTAGTACTTTCTAATCTCAACCACAATTTTATATTTCTAATGATAATTATGGTTAACATAATGATGGATATAGTTAAGTTAATCATATTTTGTATTAGAAATATACAATTATAGTTGAGGCCAAAAGTAACTATTTTTTCTCAGTGTAGATTAAATGTGTGCGAATATGTACAATTACGTTATTAATTATATATAATATATAATAGTTATATAACTATTATATATTATATAACTATTATTAATTTATAATTAATAACTAGAATTTTTAATGACTGGAAATATGTAAAATTTCACAAAATACTAGAAACTTCTCCGCAAGTAATTATAGCTAAAAATACACGGCTATTGAGTGTGTAGAGCTTTATGTAAACTGCGACCGTTCAGAAATGACCACTCGCGATAGCTCGATTTTATTCATCGATCGGTCGCGTTCCTTCGAGTAATTCTAGATGAGCTCTATACGCGGCTTTACGATATATGAAACGCTATTGTGAATGTGCTTGATTTAACAACACAACGCATTGTTACTGATACGGTACACTTGAGAGGAAGAGTGTGTAAAAACGTAACAAAGCAGTCTTATTCTTTAGAGGTAGTAAATAATAACTTTAAAAGTGTATGCACTTTATTCAAAATATTGGGGTTTATACGCAAAGCTTTATTATTACATTATATATTGCATAATTACATTTAACATTACATTCTATAAAAATTCGCTATAATTTATCTTTATAATTTTATTTCTCTCTCGAATGTAGACAAAAATCGATTGCTGCTATTATAAACGACACAAAGATTTATTTTAAAATTATAAAAAATCTAGAACGACATTCTATTTATTACATTTTATTAATTTTTGTGTTGCACGATTATTCGTGTTCTTCGGTGTTCCTGCAAAAGGTATTTGCAACATGATTTACCTCATGCATGTGCCACGTGTTAAATCGAGTTGCAGGCAAGCGCATTATCGAGTGACGTGTTTCTCGATTCTTTAAGGCCAGATGTGGCACGCCTCCTACTCGCACATTACTGTCTTTTATACCTGGCACGCTGACGTGCCTACGGAGAGTGCTCGGTGAGAGAAGCGCAGGAAAAAAAAGAATCTGTTTTTCGTGAGTACATGTCAATCATAGATTCGTGATGCAAACTTGAAAAAATTTAACGCGAAGTTATCCCTCTTTTATTTGCTTTTTCTTTCGATTTAATTAGCAACTAATTGACTCTTTGGTACATCCTGTATAATTACGACTGAGAATCATGATCTCAAATATCGATATACGTAATATCGCACACTCCAAACGTTTCATTTCGTATCGATTCCGTAATTCCGGAAGTTGGATAATTCGCATCAACGAATTTGTTTTCCGAAATATAATGTTTTGCAACATTTGAATAAATGCAGAAATCTGTCTTCAACGATTTTCTTGTATTATTTTCCCACGGATTTTTTCTTTATTCATTCAGTTAAGTAGATTATTTTTTCATTAAACAGATATTGAGGATAGATTATTATTCAATGGTTATAAACGCATATTTAAATGCGTTATAACGCATGCGAATAACGCATTATTAAATCTAGATTTTTCTCATAATTCCTCGAACATCATATCGGCATTTATTTATAACGTAAGTAATGTAACACGTATAGGTATAAATATTATAACGTTAAGGCGTTTATTTATAATTTCTCGCGGCGTAACCGTACGAGTGCGTTAATATCTTCTCGCTGATGTAACGTACGTGATAAGATATCCGTAAGGGCAAACACCTGTCGACGGGGGATTATTCGAGGGTCGACGATATTATCCCGGCCCGTAAAATTTAGACGTGATTAATGTTACCGCGTCTATTAGAGTCGCGCAATGAGCTCCGACACACACACGTCAAAGTATCAACGCGTCAGATCTTCAATTATAATTCACTTGTAAATTCAAAGGTTTTAATTGGTATTACGGCGGTATTAATAATAATGCTAAAAGAGTGGCGGCGGTTCTCAACGAAGCCCGCCTGTGGCAACTCAGACTCAGTAGGTCCATTGTGCCTCCCCTTCTCCTTCCTGCCGATTACGGAAGTCCGGTTCTCCTCCAGAAGAGAAATCGGTTTCCAATCAGTAGGCGTTCGAAAAATGGGATATACACTGAAAAAAAAAATATTTAGATCCAAGAAAATATTTATTTACGTAGTGCCAATGATTTATTTACTTAATATAAACACATATTTATTTAGAATTAAATATCTTTACTTAAATTAAGTAAAAATATCTAATTCTAAATAAATATGTGTTTATATTAAGTAAATAAATCATTGGCACTATGTAAATAAATATTTTTTTGGATCTAAATATTTTTTTTTTTTTCAGTGTATACGGGACGTGGAGCCACAGAAATTTGGGAACCCTTCCGTTACTAATCGCGTTAGCACGGAGCGTCATCCTTACGATGGTATTACCTATTTAAAATTCAAAGTATTTTACCTTTTGCACCTGGGCAGATTAAACGGGATACTCGTCGAACATCTTAATGACGTAACGAGAAAGAATAATAAGTCACGGGAGAGTCGTTGATTACACTCTTCTCTATGTCGGCGGAATATAATATCGAAATTTCCGTCGATCGTTGATTCGAGACAGCAATCAGGGAATTTAATAATTTCGTTACGCTATCAAACTGTTCCTCTATACTTCGGTATTATCGATGAAGGCTGGATAGATGGGACGCGTTTCGGGTAACATTGGTGATAGTGCGAGGATTGTCCAGGCTATAAAGTCCTTGAATAATTCATAACGATTCATTCAACGTCTCTAGTTTTACGCACGAGCTGTAGCCTTGACCGTTACGGTAGAACCTACGGAAGAACTCGAAATTATTTTAGAAGTCTAATGCAATTTGATTTATATAATTGTAAATGAATGAAATTACGCTTAAACGGCGAAAATTGGATTTTTAATCGAGAAAAATTCAATTTCTATGGAATTTCACAGGGATTACTTTAGGATCTTCGAGATAAATTCTTTCGAGGCACGACTGCTCGCGAGGTACTCGCGCTTTCTTCATTCTTTTCGCAGATTCTTTTTATTTTGCAATGTCACGATCTCCGCGAGATGGAATTGCACTTCATTCAAGTGCACCGGATCTCTCGCGGGAAAGAGGCGCGTCTGTCCAGAAATAAAGCGGTTTGTCCGTGGCCAAGCAGAAGCCTGTGTTGTTTACGATCTCAATTTGTAGCTTTGCGTGTTACACGCCGGATTTAGAGTGCCGGGTTTCCGTATTGCATAACGGTCGCGCTGTGCGACTGCCAACTGTTCTCTGCTAAGCCGTCATTAACGTAATCGTAAAAATATATCGACAAGCTTTGTCGTAGTACGGAAACCAAAATTTAAAATATTGGAAATTATGATGAAAAATTTAAGTGTTACATTTTTTTTTAATATAAAAGAGATTTAAAAGTATTTCTCTAATCACCGGAGGAATGAGATGTTTCTTATGTAAAACGAAAAATATCGTGATTCGAGAATAATTTTCTCGTTTCTGCGTTTATCTACAATGATCTGTACTCTATCTCGGATCTTGCAAGAATCACGAGACTGTTTTGCTTGTTTCTGCATTTATTCATGATCTGCAATCTGTTTCGTATCTTTCGTCAGAATCACGTTTCCTTTGTACATTTTCTTAAATCTTTGTCTCGCAGATTTTTCAAAAAAATTCTTTTTTTTTCTTTATAGGTTTTATTAACAGAATCATATTCGGTTCTTCCATTAATGGCCATTTAATATAGATTAATTTCTTTTCATTTCTTTTCACTTTTTTGTAACTTTTAGAACTAGAAAAAAAATAAGTTAAAGTTAATCTACGTAGAAATGGACCCTTTGACCAAACTTTGATTAATTTAGCCAACACAGTTACCAACATAGTAACACAAAACACATTTTGTATAAAAAGAGAAAGAAAGGGATTATTATACTGACAGAAATATGAAAGTTAATCATTGATTACTTTAATCAAAATTGGAGCCACTTTGGGCTCCAAAGGTTGAGAGTCCCTGCGAGAGATCGTCGATCAACAAAATGCAGATTGCTTATCGGTCGAGTTGTCGAATCCCCCTCATGTTGCGACAAGTTGTCGACAGATAGCGCGATGTTGCAGAGTGCCGCTTACGCGAGTACATGGATCAATAGATGCATCTCTCGCAGGATCCAAGAGTTTTCCCCGGGAGAGAGAGGTGCCCACCCTTCCTTTCCCGAAGGGCGAGCTTGCGTCAATCACGGATTCGCAGTCGGCGAAATCAATCTTGCGAAATCAAAATTTTCATTTCCGAGGAAAATTAAATTAGTAATTTCGAATTTCAATCATTCCCGATTGACTGCATCCATCCTTGAAACTCACTAAGAATCAACTCGCGTACGTTTCTAAATTTCACTCCCCCATTTCGCAATCTTGAAGAACGCTTGAATTTAACGAAATGCAAAATCCGATTCAGTTTTATTCGAGAAATTACAAATTTCATTCTCATTAGAGATTTTGCTGCGAGTTTTCACAAAGACGTATTCGATCCTGAATCGATGTAAGGGCAGTAAGGGTTGCATGCTGCAGGGTCACGGACATCCTCGCGAGAGAAGAAAACTCTCGAGAGTTGATTCCTTTGTTTCATATTGATCGCAATTAATTTTTCGCTCACGCGAGCGGCAGTGGGAAGTTATCTCTCTCGCTTTTCTCTTGTTGAAGCACCGATTTGTCTTCTCTCACCTCGTCCCGGGGTCTCGCAACTGCGTTGCATAACGTACAAAGTGTAATAATTTCGCGGAGGTGGGACTCTAAAAATAAAAACAAACCGCGAGCGATCTCTTTTTTTACCTCAGATTTTTTTTGTTCGCAAACAAAGTGTGACTTCTCTTTGTCTCGTTTATGTAGAATTCATTTATTTCTCATTAAATTATCAATTTATTTTTCATTAAATAGATTTTCTCATTAAATTATCAATTTATTGCCAGCTTTACGAAATGGAACTCTCCCCTTGCGAGAGTTCCAAGAAGACGGAAGAGAAGCTAAGTCCGCGAACTGCGCATTTAATAATTGGTATCCATTCGAAAGGGATATTAACGAGAGCCAATATCGAATTTACATTAATAAACATATCGCGCTGGAGATTGCTGATAGAGCGTCGCGGAGAATTAACCCCGTTTGTTTTTAGTCCCCTTGTACATTTCTCTTTGCTTCCTAGAATTATTCTCGCGCGAATACTAGGCTTAAAGCGGGAGAGGATTATGCAAAGCAGATCCAAGTGGCGCGCAAATGGCACGTTAATTCGCGCGCGACGTTCGGCCGACATAATTTCGCAGTGTGCTGTATGCGTCATCGCGGAGGCAGGCCTCACGGTTATCGCGGAAGTACCCCGAACGAGCGTGCGCTCGCGCGGAATCCGCAATAATTCAGCTTCATTCCTTCGCGGAATTGAGCGAAACTGACCTGAAACGCTCGCATCCGGCGACTGGACACGTCGTCGGCGCTTCGCGTCGCAAATATATGGCACTGTTCGATGATAAAGGAAGAGAGTCGTCCTATCTTCTTAAGAAATATTGAATATGTTAAGAGAATATAATCTTTACAGGCGTATTCTGTAACTCAAGGACAGTTCTGTATCGTTACAGTGTCATTGCGCAGCGCTTTTTTATTATGTGTAACATCTGCGCAATCATACTGTAAATGATATAGAATTGTCCTTAAGAATTACAGAATACATCTATAAATCTACAGACAATATTAGAGAATACTGTGAACGCGAAAGAAATTGATCTTTAAGAAAAGAATTATAGAAACTTAATTTATATATGTATAACCATGACTTGTTTATTAATGACTTGTTTACTAATAAGCAATTTATGGAGACTGGAAAATTTATGGATATTATTTTTAAGTATTTACTGTCAGAATCTTTTGAACAAAGTATCAATTTTGCATTAACGTAATCAAACGATTAATCTACGTAAAATTAATAGCTATGATAAACTCTTTAAATTATAAACAATATATTTTCACAATTGTTCTGCGTACTATTTAAACAAAAAGAATTTCTTTTATTTTAAATTAATTTTATTGGTATAA